>JAECUM010043984.1:0-24620 GCA_016617855.1 Megalonaias nervosa
ATGTTGACCAATTCTGCGCGTCGGGTAATTCTGCGCAACGATACGTCATGTCTGTAAACATTGGATCTCGTATTATTTTGGGTAAAATATCTATTTTGTATCAAGAAAGAACGATCGTATTTTAATTAAGAAAAGTGATATTTAAAAAGTGTACAAAAATATACCACATTTCGACTCGAAATGCATATCAAAATGTGATTTCTAAACATCATCATGAAGACCCACTGCTTGACCTTCTTGAACCTGTAACCCAGAAAATCCTATTTACTATGTATCTTTTAGAATCATACAAATAAATACATTATTTAAAAGATGGAAATGTATACCTTAAAAAATTTTGCATCTTAATCCAAGTTTCCAATTTTGCAAGTAGTAGTACAAAATCGTCTGCTACCCAACGTGTCAACTCGCCGCTGGAACGAGATTCTCAAGAAATTCCGCGGCGTATAGTCTGTTTATATATTCTTTAGTAATTTGTCCCAATAAACAAGACGTTGTAAACACATTACATCCTATTCATTGTTGTTTCTCTTCCTCATAACAGATTTTTTTTTTTATAAAATGTTAAACTTTACTAATTTTTTTACAAGATCGGTTTAGTTTGCTTAATATCTCTTGCCATTTATTGGCATTGTTACGTTGAATTTTGTAAAACTAGCTATAAACATGGCCTAATTACTCAACTGAACTGTGACAGCAACAGTCCAAAGTAATGTATTTCATTTCTGTAGCCCGATGGATTAACATTACATCTTTTCAAAGCTGTGTGCAGAATAGGCCGACATATCGCGAGCCATGAAAACACGGGGGTGGTATCCGGTGTGTCCAAAATTAATATTATTTTGAACAGAATATTCTGGTGACACTTGCCTCTTTTCAAACGGTAAGCAATGCAGTATTTTATTTTCGTCAATTAGTCGAATTAGGTACGCGTTTTGCTTTAGTATTGGAGACGGAAACCTTCAGTCGCACAAATGCCCGACAGCATTGTATGTATATATAATCGAACATATAATTTTGAATGTGATGCTGTAAGAGGCAAAACATGTGGTATATTCCTAAATAACTGGACAAACCAGGAAATCCAAATCTATGCCTTGTTTTTGTTTTGTTTGAATTTTTGGTCGACCATATTAAGCTCATTTATAAAGCAGATAGGTACAAAATGACTAGCGTGCTGTTTTTGATTATCTAACCGTTACACTGGAGACATTTGCCTAAAATATCTACGACTGTAATTCTGACGGCATATAGGAACAATGTCTAAAATGAGTTCCCTCTGTATTGTATTCTAGTTACCACTATTCTCATTCAGTTCTGTTATAGTTCCTAGATTGTTATACAATCAGAGACAGGCTATCCTACTCAATTAGACACTTAAATGGACACAATGTATCAACGAATAAGCTTCGGTTATGTAGCTCTATACATGGCAATATTAAAAAGAAAAAAAAACTGAAAGAGAAGCTTCCAAAAATCGCCTGAATTACACTCGTATATCTGTCATCCCACGCTAAAGCCCAGCATCTATACATTATATGCTTTCCGACTAAAACTGGACGCGATAACAGTTGATTGACAAAATGAGTGTGTGATACTTTAGCACGCTCAAAACATTTTCAGCTTGTAGATCTCCATTACACAACGCATCACTGGGCAAAAAGATGCATACAATGGCTGAATCATTACGATCTTTGATTATTTTCATTCTGACCAAAATCAAACAGTGAGGGAGGGGGAAGGGTCGTAATAATCACATATGTTTCAACTAAATGCGTGGCGAGCAAAACCCCTGCTTCTTGCAAAATTTAATGGTGGCAATTTACCAGGTAAACTATTAGAACCAAGTATAATTGCGTGCTATTTTTGTCGTATGTTACAATTACACGAGACATAGGCTTTTAAATCTTAAAGCACAATACAGTTAAATTTTAATTTGAGATGTCTGAATCCAAAATGAAAATCTATTACATTTTTAATTGAAATTATGTACATTCAGTTATTTGCATCAGCTTGACCATTTGTGGACGAACGCGCGCTGTTAAATGTTGAACCTCCAAACGACCGACCCCCCATGCCATGAAGAAAGCATATATTCAGTATTTTACATGGTAGGTAAGTATTCGAACTTATTGTGTCAGGTGCAAATTGAATCGCAATGTGGTCCAGATGAACAGGATATGATACGTAAAATTGATACGCGGATATTGTTAAACTGAAGTCATTTCAGCAAGTAAAATCTATAACAGATTAAACTCAATTTTATATCCTTTAAATGTCCTATTCAGCGCTTCTCTTTGGCTGCCGTTTCATAATGTCATGCAGTATTTTAATACTATGTATTGAATGTCTCTAAAAGCACTATTGATACTCAGCTTAGATGGCAAAATCGAAGTAATGTAAAAAAATAATAATGCCTGGATACTAAGAAGTATAATATTTTCTGACTAACAGAGGATACAGCTCGATTTGTAAGAATACTTTACGAATGGTGGCCGTAAGTCACGGCTATTAATAATAAATAGGGACGTTTGCATTCTGTGACAGTAAATATATGGCATGTTTATACTGTTCCATTACGTCTTGAAAAGCTTCTTACGCACTCTGGCCTCACTCGTTACATTCGATCAAATATCCACATAAATAGAAGATACAAACACAGTAGTTTTTGTTTTTTGCAGAATATACCTGAAGTGTCAATCTCAGCTATACCCTTAGGGAATCATAACCTTCAAGCTCCGTGAATTCATCGCCTTGCCTGCACGCATCATCCTTTAATCCCCTCGACTATGCGCTCATCCCCCGACTCAAGAAAATGATGGATGACGTCGCTTATATAGGCGATCTCGAGACACTCGTATATCGAACCAGTAGTTAATTCTCCTCCACAAACATACACTCTGGATTCTTATGAAGGCAGTACAAGCATACTGAGGCTTATATATAAAGTTTCAAACATAAACAAAAATTATCAGAAAGGGTAACCCTGGATAATAAAAGAAGTCGCTTAATTATATGAAGTGAACTTTAAAATTTGGAGAAAGAATAGTATCATGCGGGTCAGATATTTTTTAAAACAGTGTCTACACTATATAATGTTCTTCCCCCATTTATAAATACATTTAAATTGATTACCCATTCACCTGTTTGATCCTGGGAGAACACTTTCAACTTATTTGTATACTGTTACGACTTTATGGCCACAAAACAAGTAATAAAAAGAAGCAAAACCAACAATCTCTGTAAAACTTGACAAGGAATTCAATTATGAAGGTCAACATAGAAATGTGAGAAGAACCTACAGTATTATGATTTGAATCCATAATAATCTTGACAAAGTTTCATGAAAAGCCCATATTAATGAAAAGTTATTTATACATTTCAAAACCGGAAATGTACTGGTTCGCCAAGACTAGTGATGTTGTCAAGATGGCGCCATCCAGAACTCCTTCGAATTAATAATAATAATAATAATAATAATAATAATAATAATAATATTGAGGACTTTGTATAGCGCCTAATCTTTAGAAGCTCTAAGTGCTTTATAACATTTGACAACACTTAAAAAACATATATAATGATATGATTACAAAAATAAAAACAAACACCACGAAATCAGAAAACAAAAAACATGCTGTAAATATTTAAGGTAAGGAAACATTATTAGGTCTTTAAGTCTGTTCTTGCAGTTGAAATAGGTGAGTTTTAAGAGCGCTTTTGAATGAGATCACTGTGTCTTTGTGTCTAAGTTCAGTGGGCAATTCGTTCCACGTTGTTGGTATACAAAAGAACATTGTCCATATGATTTCATTTTCATAGTGGGAATAATGAGAATACAAGTGTCAGAAGTGGAGCGTAAGTATCTTGCTGGTGTGTACACATGGGTGAGGTCAGATAGGTATGTTGGACTGGAGCCCGTCAGTGAAACGTAGCACGCGGGAGGGGAGGGGGGAGGGAGGCGTGCTCTGATCGTGGTACTCTAAGGATGATCCGAGAAGCTGTGTTTTGAACTTTTTGAAGTTTCTGGAGTAGATATTGAGACGAACCAGACAGAACTGAGTTACAATAGTCCAGTCTTGAAAGTACTAAGGAACACACTTGCGAATGGAGCTGATGCGTCTCAGCTCAAGATATGCAGCCTTGCATATGTTCATGGCATGTTGGTGCAATGAGAGAGTACTGTCGAGACTAACACCGAGGTTTCGTACTGACTGTGTGAATTTAATGTTGGTGTTACTGATATTTATTGTCTGAGGTAAAGGATGTAAATGAGAAAGTCTTTGTGTTGTAATCAGAATGGCTTCAGTTTTATCATCATTCATCTGCAACTTGTTACATGTCATCCATGATTTCACATCGGAAATGCACCTCTCTACGCCTTGGATGGTAGCTTCAACTTCAGTTGGGTGGCTAGATTTGTATATTTGGGTGTCATCAGCATACATTTGGTGAGACACTGGATGATGATCTATGACACTTGAGAGTGGCTGAGTGTATAAAATTAAGAGAACAGGTCCAAGAACAGACCCCTGTGGAACATCACAACATAGATCAACTGGGCTGGAGTGTTTTCCATTTGCGGACACAATTTGTGTCCTGTTGACCAAGTAGGACTTGAATCATAGTAAGGCTGTATCGTGAATGCCAAATACATGCTGGAGACGGTGAAGTAATATATCATGGTCTATTGTGTCAAATGCTGCAGACAAGTCAAAGAGAGTGAGGATTGTAATCTTTCCGCTATCCAAAGCAAAGAGAAGGTCACTGACTACTTTCAGAAGAATAGTTTCAGTACTGTGGCAAGGGCGATATGCAGACTGTACATTGCTTAAAAGACTTTTTGAATTCAGATTAGATACAAGTTGGGATAGAGCAACAATTTCTAAGATCTTTGACATGAATGGGAGATTAGAAACTGGGCGGTAGTTCTTTAAATCATTATGGTCGAGTGTTGGTTTCTTCAGCAGAGGCTTTACAATGGCAGTTTTGAAAAATGATGGGAATTCCCCAGTTGAGAGAGAGGTATTAATAACATCAGTTAGTGAAGGAAATATTAGATGTAAGCACTCAAGCAGCAGTGATGTCGGAATCGGATCAAGTTCACATGACTTTGGTGCACTCTTCATCACGATTGTACGTACTAAATCCATAGAGACAGGTTCAAATGCTGCTAACGGTTGCCGCTGAAATTTTGTATCGCAACTGTATGGTGACGACGAGTCAATTGAAATTGTCTTGTCAAGTTTATCTCTGTTGGTTTGTACTTTGTCACGGAAGAAATTTGCAAACAGGTCCGGAAGGTCGACTAGAGAGAAGGTAGTTGGAAGTGGTGTCCATTTATTCCTTGCCATTAGCTTGTTAGTAATCTCGAATAACTCCTTGCAGCTGGAACTTTCCGTGATCTTAGTACTGTAGTGGGCTGATTTCGATGCATGGACTATGTTTGTGACATTATTCTTAGCGGCTTCGTAGATTTGCTTATGAATAGTGAGTCTGGTGGAAAGCCAAAGCCTCAGCTTTACGGCGGTCTCTTTTAGCAGTGCGAAGCTGGTCCCTAACACTGCTATACCACGGAGAACACTTTTGAATTGCTACTCTGCACTTGGTTGCTGGGGCATGTTTGTCAAGCAATGAACGCAGGCAGTTATCGAGTTGTTCTGCTGTAGGAGGTAAGCTAGTTGTTAGGTTTGCTTGGATGTCATGCATCAGTTGGGTTCTGTTTATCATACGGAGGTTTCTCGTAGTAGCAAATGAAG
Source organism: Megalonaias nervosa (assembly GCA_016617855.1). Taxonomy (NCBI): domain Eukaryota; kingdom Metazoa; phylum Mollusca; class Bivalvia; order Unionida; family Unionidae; genus Megalonaias; species Megalonaias nervosa. The sequence goes on from JAECUM010043984.1 coordinate 5,757, forward strand.
GTGGAGGGTTAGGGACTGATACGTCAAGATGGCATATCATGCAGAGGTGATCTGATACAAGTTCGTGGGACACCAGGGAGGACTGTAGAATAGTATAATCAGGTCTATAAAGAATCCAGTCTAAAATGTGACCATGTTTATGGGTGGGTCGGCTAACTGACTGTTTGAGGTTGAAACGTGAATGGAATCTAGGAGTTTTGATGTGTATGGGTTTCCAGGACAGTCAAAGTGAAAGTTGAAATCTCCCAGAATAATCAGGTTGCCACCTATCGAATTCCCATACTCCAGGAGATTCGGAAACTGCTCCAAAAAGAGAGATTCAGTCAGCATGTTTTTTCTACTAGGAGCAGGGCGGTAGAGGCAGAAAAAATGGGCTGACCTTTGTACCAGTGTGAGTGTGGTTTGGACTAGTTCAAACGATGTTTGGTAGAAATTTAAGGTTGTAGTGTGGTTAAGACGGTTGATCACGGAGTTCTTTGTGATGACAGCAATTCCACCTCCGCGAGAGTGGCGGGGGAACGACCTGATGGAGTAACCGGTGGGTGTTAGATTCGCACACTTGGGTTTATCGCCTGATGTTTTTAGCCATGTTTCTATCAGGAAAAAGAAGTCGATATTCTGATCGTTGATAAAATTAACTATTTCTGTGCGCTTTTCCGGTGGTCCTACTGATTGGGCATTGAATAATGCGATGCGCAGTGGTATCTCTTGGATAGTTGACACAAAGGTTGACGATTTAATTGGGATTTGAATTTGGTTATCTAAATTAACGGCCGAATTTTTAAATTTCTCTGCCGGAAAGGGCGAAAGAGAGATAACTGGAATTCTTCTTCCTGTTCTACGCCGGCCAGCTTTGAAACAACGCTTCTTTTTTCGCTTCCGTTTACATTTAAGGAATGATGAATGTAGTCCCAGGTCGTTTAGTCTGGTGCACAATGTGGTGTGGAGAGCAAAGGAGTGGTCATTTAAAGCAATTAATGAGGGTCCATCATAGCATAAACGGGTGGACTGTCGAGTATCACGTGATGGCCGTTTGTTCAACAACAAAGATAGTTGTAGCAGTGGAAGTGGAGCAAGACAGCTGAGAAAAAGTCTAATTTTTCTCGTTTCCAAAACAAGAAGATGAAGAAACACATTCGAATAGAACAGCCAATGCATGATGAACACAAAAACGCAGACGAAGACAGACAACAAGCACATATATCATGAAAAACGGCACAAAAATCCGGGACAGCTGCTTCAAGCCGGTTAAGCGATAGCGGCCATCTTGAATCCCCTCAGTTCACTTCAATTCAATTCATCTTGAATTCACAACAGTTCCAGAATAATTTGATAGTCCAAATAATTAGCAATTTTTATTTTCATTGAACGGTCCAAGCAAAGGTTTTGCATCTCGAATGATGTCTAAGTACAACATAAAACACGTCTGCAGACTTTCAACAGGAACACAAGAAATGAAAATAACTCCAAAATCGGAATGAATCAGATTGCTCAGTTCTCTTCTTATATACACCTAATGTTACCCCGTGTGACAGATCACTCTACTCATTTTGCGTCGAATTTGCCTATTCATTTGACCTAGACAAGCGAATAAGATTTTTCTTAATAATTGTCATCACGTACGTAGATCCTCGGCAATATTATGATCGTAACAGATTCGGGTCACATAGACAAACCTAAATGAACATATTCTTTACAACTTACAGCTTTGAATAAAAATCATGAAAGTAGATATATATATATATATATATATATATATATATATATATATATATATATATATATATATATATATATATATACGATTGTATCTACTTTTTATCATTTGCATTCATGGCTGTAAGTTGTAAAGAATATGTTTAGTTAGCATATATGTATGCAAAGCCAAAGTAAACAACGCCGCTGGTATAAATCGTTAATGGCTCATATACCAATGCTGTATTGCTTGCTTTCTCAAGACAAGTATAGTATATAATGCAAACTGTCTCGGCATTATTGTGTTTAGTTAGGATGAATGCTATTTTAAAATGGTATTAATTTATACCTATATAGCCAAAAACTCTGTATGACATACAGTTCCGAAATACATTTCATTACTCTACATTGCACTAAATCAACTACATCACTTCTGTGAATAGATAAACATTTTTAATTTCAAACCCACTTCCATATCATAATTTATGAAATGACACGTTAATTATTCTTTCATAATGATCCGAAAACATCTAGATATGTAAAATAAGTACGATGCGTTCAAAAAAGGTCGTAACATTTCGATTTATCTGTGGCTTGAAATGGCATAATTAACTTTGGATGAAATTGTATGATTTTTCTTGTAAATCCATATTGATAAATATACTGTATTGATAAAGATAAGGTATCCAGCATTATAATAATGCTAGCGAATATTATTTAATTTATGTTTCAATTTCATAAAAGACGTTTAAATTATTTATCACACTCACATTAAAATATCAGGTCTTGTTATAGATAATTATTAACTTAACTTGACCCTCATTAAAACAACTTCATGAACTATAAAATCTAGATTGGCTTAAAGGATGTCTTTGACGTAGAATAGTAATTCTAGATTGGCTTAAAGGATGTCTTTGACGTAGAATAGTAATTCTAGATTGGCTTAAAGGATGTCTTTGACGTAGAATAGTAATTAATCGAGTCTTTAAGGATTATAGCTGGAAAAGTGTCGGAGCTTGACACTTTTTCAGAAAAATGTTAACTAACATTTGCAATCAAAACTATCTAATATCAATTTTTATTGTGACAGACTCTTTCCAGTTCAAATACCATAATCTGATCTTTGCATACCATGGTATATTCTTACGTACTTTGTTAAAAAAGCATATCGATGGCAGACAAATATACATGATTGATGTGGTATGATGACTTGCTGTGTTCTCGGGCATGAATGTCTTGCGGTAGACAAATCCACAGGTTTTGGCAATGGTGGAAGCTTCCTTCAACGGATAGATACCTCCGTCATCCATATATAAGACATAAAATTTCCACATCAGGTCCAGAATATGTCACCTTTTTTTCTCACGTCAAAAAAAAGGAACCGAAAAGTGATTTTGGTAATAAGCGTTTTTCTGCTAACATACATTGAAGTCATAGTAGCGAAATTTATACAGAGATAAAAAGCTATTGTCCTCTCTATTCCAGCCTAACCAACACGTCAAGTTCGACGTGTTGATTAGCTTGAAATAGAGGGGAAATTAGCTTTTAGCCATATTTGTCACTCAGAACGTTTTAGGAAATTTACTCCGAAGCATAGTCAAATCTCCCATGGAATCGTTAAATTATCTCACTTGGATATAAATAAATGTAGTTCCGTTTGATGGTGGCTTTTGGAAATGCGGTTCTTTGTTCTTAATATAAAAAAGAAATAGTCCCTCTCTTCTAAGATATTATGACCCACAACTGTAGGTTATCGATGACAGTTCCCATAACAACGGACCTCCACTTTGATCCAATTTTCGTCTATGTGGTCATAAAACCACGAGGCAAAATCAGAAAGGATACAAGAGATCCGACATATATCCTGGAACTACAAAATAATTTCATAGTGATGAAATAACTGCTCTTGAAAGCATTTGGCAAAAGCTCAGTGAGCTGACGTAAAATATTTAAAAATGAAAATTTCAGTGTCTTGTGAACCTTAAAAAGTTATAGAATATGAATTCTGATTCTTTTTATTCTTGTTATGGTCGTCATGTACTATTTCCTCCAATTCATTCTCACATCTTTGCATGCAACAGTGGTGACTGAGGTCAATAACATTTCTGCACAAACGTGATACATTCGGATATTCGTTCAAACTACATACCTAAAAGTGGGAAATACTCTCAAAGCTTTGGAAGCATTTGTCTATTTTTGGAATTGGTTAATGCAAATCTGTTAGTAACACCATGGACTCACAAAGTGTACTTGTAAGTACAGTAATGAATTATTCAGTTTTCGTCAGGAATACAAGATTTGGAAGCTAATTACTAATGAGACCACTCCCAACAATGAATAATTTCACCCGACTTTTAAATATGCTTATTCATATTTATCACAATATTATACTTATCATACGATGGTAGCAATGGCATTGAAACGATCTTGAGAATGATAAATGTGAATATATATTTGGGTCAAGGAAATTTGTTTCATGAACCACCAAAGCGCCAAACTATGACGAGGAGTCACTAACTTTGAAGTTTTTATTTTCATTTCAGGACTTCCAAAATACAGATTATTTTAACTGCTGCTAGATGTAAAAAGGGATTCTGCTTCTGTTACCTATCGGCGCGTTCAAGAGTAACAAAAGAAAAGAGTGAAGACAACAAGCTTTGTAAGTTTTAACAAATATAATTTATTTCCCTAGAAAACACGGTGAAAAAGATGAAAATATGAAATAGTACTTACGTTTGTGAAGAAAATCTAAACATTTATCCTAGAACTGTGAAAATATATAAGTCCTATCAATAAACAGTTCTAACTGAATCTAGTTTGAATCTCAAATTGGCTCCAAGATGGAGGACGATGACGTCAGATGAAGTCTTTACACAAATGTCCAGAATTTCAAGTTGAACCACAATTTGTACTGTACTATTCCAATTTAGAATGAATTTCACTGAATGTCTTCGTCCTAAACCACTTGTGTAGTTCTCCAGGGAAAAAAATTATTATTTAAAAAGTAAATGAACTCCTATAGCTGTCATCTATAACAATACACATCTCGAGCTCTATAGATGTAAAGAAAAATAAACTCTTTCCAGCACAAGGAAAGTAATACCTTCTTCTCAAGGTATAAGAACGACTCTGACTATTTCACAGGGACCTAAGTGTTTTAAAACGAACTAAGAAGTCATTTCATGCACGCGCACGAAGTACGCGTCGTTATTTCATCATCTAACAATCGCAGTACACAATGTAATCACATATGCTTAGAAAATGACCTTGGCCCAACCAATCGTTTACGCCGGCAGTTTATCAACCCGGCAATCTAAAAAGAAAACTTACGAAAGCCGAGAGTCATATTTACGTTCTAAATAAACACGATGTTTCTTTCAAAACTATCAGATCCCGTGAACATAATCATCATCATAATAAAATATAATAATACAAAAATAAAATAAAAAGAATTCAAATTTTAACACACAAGTAATTAAACTACATGGTCGTAACACATTCCCCCATAAAGAAAAAAAGAAAGATTTATGTAATAAAGCTTTCTTCTTTACCAGATGTAAGCTATACACGAGGGAAAAAAAATTACATAAGAAGAACTCTTATGAATTATACAAAGGGGTATATAAAAATAATATTTCTATACACGGGAAAGTGCATCTGCAAATAAATTGTCTTTTCCTTTGATGTGCCTGATGTCAAGATTGTATTCTTGAAAAAATAAACTCCACCTTTATAGTCTTTGATTTTTATTTTTCATTCTGTTGATGAAAGTAAGGGGGTTGTGATCATTAAACACAACAACCGGAGAAGGAGCTGAGCTGATGTAAACTTCAAAATGCTGTAATGCCAGCATTAAAACCAAGCATTCCTTCTCGATTGTTGAGAAGTTTCTTTGGTGCTTATTTAATTTCTTAGAGAAATAGCACACTCGATTTTCTACACCATTTCTATCATCTTGAATCAATACTGCTCCAACCCCAACATCACTTGCATCCACAGAGTTTAAAAGATTCACTGAAATCTGGAGCTGTTAGAACTGGTGCACTTTTAAGTATGGCCTTTAATCTATCAAAAGCCTCTTGACATTTTTCAGTCCAAAGAAACTTGTTTTTCTTTCTCAACAAATTTGTCAGAGGTTCAACAATGTTAGAGAAATCAGAACAAAATTTGCGATAGTATCCAGCCATACTCAAAACTCGCATCAGCTGCATTTTACTGATAGGCACAGGAAATTCAGAGATAGCTTTGACCTTAGCATCTATAGGTTTAACTTGACCATGTCCCACAACATGTCCTAGAAAAGTAACACAAGCACGGCAAAACTCACTTTTAGATAAATTAATAGTCAAATTTACATCAGTGAGTCTGTCAAAGAATTTCCGAATTGTAGCTAAATGATCTTTCCAGGTGTCTTTGTACACGATGACATCATTGAAGTAAGCATTACAATTATCTAGACCAGAGGTAATCATATTCATCAAGCGTTGAAAAGTACGTGGAGAACCCTTCATCCCAAATGGCATTACTTTATATTGGTAGAGTCCATCTGGAGTCACAAATGCCGAATTTTCTTTTGCCCTTTCCGTTAGTGGAATTTGCCAAAGTCCTTTCAAAAGGTCGAATTTGGTGACGTATTTGGCATTTCCAATTTTGTCAATACAGTCATCGATTCTTGGTAATGGAAATGAATCTGTTTTTGTCACACTGTTCACCTTCCTATAATCAGTACACATTCGGAAAGTTGGGCTCTATAAAATCATTCTCCAGCAAATGCTGAATCTCCCTTTTCAAGTATTCCTGTTTGAGAGGGTTCATCCTGTATGGGTGTTGTTTCATGGGTTTTGAATCTACAATTTCAACGTCATGAAAAATTTTGTTTGTCCTCGTAGGAATACCTGGAAACAAGTGCTCATATTCAGACAATAATTGTTTAAGTTCACCTTTTCTTGTTGTTGTAAATGAGAAAGTTTCTGGTCTAGATTTTCCATAATTTCCGAATTCCGAAGATTTGTTGTCCCAAGATGAGTAGAATCCGACTGAATTCCTTCACTCAAATCCTCAGTTTGTGGGACAGGTACAACTAAATTAATTGCATAATTTATCTGGCTATCTCCTTCAACATACTCCTTTAACACATTGATGTGGCAAAGTTGTTTTTGTTTTCGCCTCCCAGGAGTATTTATGATGTAATTTAAATCGCTTATTTTCTTTTCAACCGTGTATGGACCATAATATTTTGCCTGACGAGGATTTTGTGGAATGGGCAAGAGAGCTAGAACTCTATCACCAGATTGAAAACTCCTATCCCTTGAGTTTTTATTATATCTTGATTTTATTTTTGATTGAGTAGAGTGCAAATTTGCTCTTGCGACCTCACAAGCCTTTGACAATTTAAACTTGAAATCAGAGACATAATCAAGAAGATTAAGTTCTGCATCTTCATTAGAAAGAAGTTTCTCTTTCAATAACTTCAAAGGTCCATGCACAATATGTCAGAACACCAGTTCAAAGGGACTGAATCCTAAGAATTCCTGAACGGACTCTCTAACTGCAAACAAAAGTAAATGAATGCCTTCATCCCAATCTTTACCTGTATCAAAGCAATATGATCTTATCATGTTTTTCAAAGTCTGAGGAAATCGTTCTAAAGCCCCTTGGCTCTCATGATGATAGGCAGAAGATTTGAATTGTTGAACGCCTAATTCGTGCATGGCTTGCTGGAAAATTCCAGACATGAAATTTGACCCTTGATCCGATTGGACAGATTTGGGAAGGCCAAATTGAGTAAAAAAAAAATATCAAAGCTTTTACTATGTTTTTGGCTTTAATATTCCTCAAATGAATTGCCTCTGGGAGTCTTGTTGACGCACACATAATGATCAACAAATATTGGTTGCCTGACTTGGTCTTTGGTAAGGAACCAACACAATCTGCCATAATTCTACTGAATAGTTCGTCAAATGCAGGAATAGATTGTAGATGAGCCTTAGGTATCTTCTGATTGGGTTTTCCTACCCGGACGAGCCCCAAATTTTCTTTATGTTACGTATCGGCGCGTTCAAGAGTAACAAAAGAAAAGAGTGAAGACAACAAGCTTTGTAAGTTTTAACAAATATAATTTATTTCCCTAGAAAACACGGTGATAAAGGTGAAAATATGAAATAGTTCTTACGGTTTGTGAAGAAAATCTAAACATTTATCCTAGAACTGTGAAAATATATAAGTCCTATCAATAAACAGTTCTAACTGAATCTAGTTTGAATCTCAAATTGGCTCCAAGATGGGGGACGATGACGTCAGATGAAGTCTTTACACAAATGTCCAGAATTTCAAGTCGAACCTCAATTTGTACCGTACTATTCCAATTTAGAATGAATTTCACTGAATGTCTTCGTCCTAAACCACTTGTGTAGTTCTCCAGGGAAAAAAAAATATTATTTAAAAAGTAAATGAACTCCTATAGCTGTCATCTATAACAATACACATCTCGAGCTCTACAGATGTAAAGAAAAATAAACTCTTTCCAGCACAAGGAAAATAATACCTTCTTCTCAAGGTATAAGAACGACTCTGACTATTTCACAGGGACCTAAGTGTTTTAAAACGAACTAAGAAGTCATTTCATGCACGCGCACGAAGAACGTGTCGTTATTTCATCATCTAACAATCGCAGTACACAATGTAATCACATATGCTTAGAAAATGACCTTGGCCCTACCAATCGTTTACGCCGGCAGTTTATCAACCCGGCAATCTAAAAAGAAAACTTACGAAAGCCGAGAGTCATATTTACGTTCTAAATAAACACGATGTTTCTTTCAAAACTATCAGATCCCGTGAACATAATCATCATCATAATAAAATATAATGATACAAAAATAAAATAAAAAGAATTCAAATTTTAACACACAAGTAATTAAACTACATGGTCATAACACTTCTCTACGAGGATGTGTTCTGTTTATGTTCGATTTTCTAACGATCTCTAATGATCTCTTCCTTTCTGCTGTTTCATTCTGCTCTACATACGTTCGAGCCTACGGTGGCGCTGGTACATGCATTTGGTATTGGTCTTAGTTTATGTGAAACATTCTTTGGTACTGTGAACCTCATCCATCGATTAAACTTTGAGAAATCCACCACCCTTTTAAAACGTAACGTGTATCACCTGAAGATCGTCGTCTATATGTTTCATGTCAATCTCATCGTTTGATTCTTGAACGTGTTGAATTTTGACGAAGTATTTGCCATTGCTTAAATGGCAGGTGTAGTAAACTCGAATTATCATGAGCGATGGACCGTCTGAAATCATCTTGATCATGGCAAAATTATTTCAATTTCTCTAGCATTATATCTGCAGTGAAGATGACTGCTTTATCTGATGGAACTTAAGGCTTGAACTCTTTACATTTGATGGCGAAAGAGTATGCCATCGTTCTGAATGTTATGAAAATCACTGGTTAGGGAGATCAAATGTAAACACTATCTTTAGGAACTACTGAAATACTTTCCTTCAAGGCTGATCTTGATGTTAGCCCAATCGAACTTGTAGTTGTAGTAGATGGTGCTGGCTCAGGTTCGCTGATGTATTCATAATTGCTATCGTGAACTTATGCTAATACTTCTCTGATTATACTAGATGATACGGAAAGCCGTCGTCATCCCTTGGCTACTTTTGATTTCTCGTTGAAAAGGTGTAATCTTTTCATGATGATTCAAAATTTGATTCACCAGGGTACACGCGTTGTCTCTTTCTATATGGAACACCTCATCACCCAAGATAATACACTTGATCAGTTTCAATCACCGAAGCTAGAAGAGTCATATCCCAGAAAGAATGCTTCCAATAAGGTTTATGATTATTTCGCTTCCAATTTGTGTGCAGATGCCAGCTTCCTGTGCCAAGTGACAGGACTATTGGGTCAAACATTTCCACAACATCAAAGAAAAGCAACTTGCAAGACAGGGGAATACAAATGTAAAGTCAGGATACTTTTATCAACTTCAAAAAAGGACACTAGCTTTTAGAGTGCAAAACAAACAGAATAATCAATTCCAGTAATTAATTTGAAGAAGGAGAGAGAAGCAGAAAAACATTGAAGTAGAACATGCCATTTCAACAATATTGAAAGTACTGTGACTGACTTATGTGATGAGATTTGAAATGTAATGCCATTCTAATTCAAAAGAACATGGTATAAAGCATAAGAAAATCTTTCTATTGGTTTATTGCTTCTTTAGTGTAAGTAAACTATTCACACCGAACCACCCAAACGATGTGAATTTTTAAAGAAATAACGTATGGAATTGACATTATCATCTCTTTTACTAGGCATCCCAGTAGTGGCAACCATCCGTCTGGTCATTAAATAGCCTTTGGTTTTCGCCTAAAAAGTTATGTCAATGTTGTTCTTGTTGTTTATGTTGCAGCTGTTCCTCTTCTTTTTTCTATTCTTGGATAAGCTCTCCAACTCTTATTTTTTAAACTTGCAATGATCAAGATGAAGATGACGGTGTCCTTGGCAAAATTATTGACTACAGCAGCTGATGCAGTAGTGGAACTATCGCTCAGGATATACCATGTTTATATATGAGGAACAACCGTCATATAGCAATTTAAAAACTCGACCATTAATTTTGGAAACCTTAATTCAAATTCCACTTAAATCGTCAACCGTGAAGACTGATTAACTATTGCACATTGCATTATTCAACGCCAAATCAGTAGAACCACCATATAATGATGTCTTTCTACTAACAGAAACATGCTAAAAAATCAGTCAGTGAACCAAAGTGTGTAGATTAAGTCATTCTCAAGCCACTACTGTGGAGGTCGAGTTAAAGTAATCGCAAAGAAATCCACCGTCTTATCTGGAGTACAACTTTCAGTTTCGAACTCACATCTGTTGAGCTGGTTTAAACCACACTCACAATGGAAAAAATGTCAGTCAGTTTTTCAGCAACTATCGCCCTCCTCCTGCTTGAAGAAACAAGCTGACTGAATCTCGTTTTGGAGGAGTTCCTTAAGGTCTTAGAGAATGGACATTCGATAGGTGGCAACCTGATTATTCTTGGAGATTTCAACTTTTGCTTTGACTTTTCCTAATAATCCAAACACATATACAATATAACCATACGGACGCTTATCGCTGAATTTAAGATCACCATGCTGCATATAAGAGAGAATCAGCTGACATTAAACGCTGGTAAATTCAACTTCAGACATACTGCAATAAGTACCTTAAAATTTATTTCAACATAAACATTTTGACATAAAATCTGTTAAGATCTCGGACAAATAATAATAGAAATATTACAATAAACTCAAATGTTTCATAAAATTGTAGAAATATCGAAGAAAAAAGAGCTAAAATTCGACTTGTATGGTCATGTAAACAATAAGATAGCAGTCTGACACAAGCCTGGAAGTTCGATAAATATTTTATTTGGGGTGATCTTGTCTTTGATATTGAAGGGAAAAAGTCCGAATGTTGGAGGAGCTTGCTCGAAATAGCTACGATTTATGTAACAGAAAAATTATTGTAAACAGTTGACTGTTTGGAAAAGTCTCGAAATATCGAGCTTGTTTCGACATTTTCAGATTTTGTTCTCGATATCTTCGCTTATTTTTGTTATTTTTATACGATCTCAATAGGCTCCTGTACTGGTATTATATTATTAATCTTAGCAAAGGATAAACATTTTTTGGGAAACATGTGAAGGAAATTTACAATAAAACGAAACATCAATATGTGGTGTTTTTTCACGCCTAATTCCAGTAGTAATTAGTATATAAATCATATACTCGTAATATTATTCGTAATATTATGTTGTCTACGTCATCGATTAAATTTACTAGGACGGGCGAATTAAACATTATAGAAAGAAAACGACAAATACTTATTTGCTCTGATTGCTGTGGAGATGATCTTTGCAACGATGATGCATGTCAGTAGTGAGAGGCAAATATATGTCTAGATGTCGTAATAAAGTTATTAATCCATGACATTTACTCCGTCGAAACTGGAAGATGACAGGGCTTATCACAAAAAAAGACCTTATTAAGACCATAAATCTGCAGTAAAACAGTTTTCTTGACTATTCCTATTCCATATATATATATATATATATATATATATATATATATATATATATATATGTGTGTGTGTGTGTGTGTGTGTGTGTGTGTGTGTGTGTGTGTGTGTGTGTTGTATTTACTGAATGTTCGAACGTACAAAATGCTACTATTAACTTAGTTTTTGATACATACACATGAAAATATACGATTATTGGGCCTTTTTAATGCTAATATTTGCTTTGTTTTTTATACGTACTAATTTATATGTAAGATTATTGTGCCTAATCAATGCTAATATTAACTTAGATTTTTACACATACATATTGAAAAGTACAGTAATTGGGCCTGATAATCAATTTATTTATTTTTTTCTTCTTCATAAAATAGAAGAACCCTTCCTTCTGGCCGTGAAAAATACCCTGGGAGACAGATACACAGCAAACATGGAACACATTTACAGAAAAACCATCAAGTTCATTCTTTAGACATTGTTAGAAGGTTTCAATATGAAAAACAGCGAGTGCGAAGTGAAGTCAGAAAAAATCCCCGAATTTCATGATGATAATTTTTAGCGACAACTCAGGTTTAGCTAAAATTTGCAGCAAGGCAGTTCAGGTAGTTCAGCCTAACTGCCGCTTTCTAAATACGGAAAACTATATCAATTCAATTCAGTTTTTAAGCGGTTCGACAGCGATCAGCACAATCACAGACTACGCAAACTTAAACGTTCTGAAGTGAATCTTGTGCGATTGACGTTTCTATTTATGCAAGAAACACTTATTGCATGCTCAATAGCTTGATCTGGTTGGAAATTTTATTGACTGGTTGGTGAAATTCTGACAAACTTTTCAATACATGTTTAAAATTACAGGGCAACAAAAGTGAAATTTCCTCATTATTTCAATAATAATAATAATAATAATAATAATAATAATAAATAATAATAATATTAATAATGCGTTAATTTTAATACAGCCCACTGGTTCATGATACGTATCCGTACATCATGCATTACAAGAAGATGTTTTAATGAGTAACAGAAGAACAGCGTGTCTGCTGGAAGTGTTATTGTTACGACTCTATAGCCATAAAGCAGTAAAAGTGAGAAGCAATATCAACATGTTTTGTAAAAAGTTAGTAAATATTTAATTATCAAAGTTATAAAATGAAAATTAAAGAGGAACGTACAGTGTTATGAATTAAATCTAAAATACTCCTAAAAAGTTCTACACAAGTCGAAAGGAATCGAATGTTCCGAATGAATTCCAGACCATCGAATGTACTGGTCTGTCAACAGTCCTGGAGTATCACCATGGCACTGTCCAGAACTCCTTTGAAGAAATTCTTAATTGTCCCAGAATAATATTTTTGTCTAAGTTCAAGTAAATATCAAGTGATTCAATAAGAAAACGAGTTCTAGGACTGGCAAGCCTGACCCAATTTGTGATTAGCCAGAACTGAGACAGCTGATTTGTTTACTTGTAAAGTGGTTTGCGAAACACCAAGAATGGTATTCCAAGTTTCGCTATTTTTCTAAATGAGTGAGTTATTGCGCGGAATAAGATACTCTTAGTAGTACTATTGGTCTTGTAGGAATTATTTGAGAGGATTAATTCATTTATTTAATATAATCATTCGTTCGAATTGCTGTGCTCTAACATTCATTTAAAGACTATTTGGTTATAAAATAGCTGTTAGGTGAAAGGCGGATTACTCGGAACTGTTGGAATTGATAGAACTTTTAGGAATTTATGAATTTATGCACCGTACTGAGACTTGTTTTTTAATTCTTCAACTTTGCATATTAGGGGAAATAAATACATTTTTCAGTTATACAAAACTTGTTGGTTTTACTCTTTCTTGTTACATACCTTCACACGCTAGATTCATAACGTAAGAAATCTGGGTGCTCGTCCACGATTTAAATTTCTTTTGACTATTTCAAATATTTAAATTTGATCTGAATATTTCAGAGATTTAATTTTTCAGAAAGTTTAATATTTTAGAGAGATTACAATTAAGAGATTTAAATTTCACGTTGGTTCGAAATTGTTTTAGACTCTGGTATTTTAATTTCACATAATTGGGAAGTTTATAGTGAGACCAACAAGCTTACACCATGATGTCTTCAGTAAGGAACTTTGTCGCAGATCTTACCCAGTAGGGGTCTGAGTCCTTCATAAAGGACTTTGTCGCAGATCTTACCCAGTAGAGGTCTGAGTCCTTCATAAAGGACTTTGTCACAGATCTTACCCAGTCGGGGTCTGAGTCCTTCATAAAGGACGGGTTGCTTGAGCTTGACAAGCATGATTATCTTTCTGATGCGAAAATTGCTTTAAAGAAGCAAGATATCAAAACTATTATTTGGTAATCAAGGGTATTCTGGATAAAGGTATTTCGGGTTCGATAAGGAAGTCCCCATCTGGTTTGACAGTAAAATGAGAGAATTGAGGCTAAAAACCTGATGGAAGTTCAAATAAGAAAGCTTTAGCTAAAGCGGATCGCAATGCTAATGCAAATGCTAAAATGAAAGGATGAGGCTCATGTAAATGCAAAGGAGAGAGAGAGATGTAAATGTTGCAAGAAGCAATGCAAGTGAAAACGCAAGTGCAAAAGGAAAAATGCAAATGCAAATGAGAAAGGAAGAGAGGGAAATGCAATTTAAATTAAAGGGATTATAACTGACAAGTCGAGAACATTCTTCCCAAGCATATACAAGTTCAGGTTTTGATGCTGCAGAAAATATTAGGTTGGTACCCAATTTTAAAGAAAAGGGGGTAGAGAAATAGTTTCTTAGCTTTGGAAAACTTTCTAAAACTCGAAATTGACGAGAGAGCATTGGACTGTGTTATTACAAAGTGTGCATACTGGCAAAGCTTGTAAAGACTACGCTTCACTGTCATGATAATAAACTGGTGATTATGATGTGATCAAGGAATGTATCCTGAAGAGACGTGACTTGATGTTTGATTCCTACCATCAAAGGTTTAGAAACTGTAGAAAAGAAACTACTCAGACTCATGCTGAATTTGCATGGGAAAAGAACATAGTGTTTAAGAGATGGGTGTACAACCATGAATGTTCACAAAGAGGATAATAACCTCAGACAATTCATATTGATTGAAGAGTTCAAACCTTGTGTCAATAGTGATGTCAGAACCTACCTTGAATAAAACATGTTGAAACTTTCGAGAAGGCTGCTAGTACAACTGATGACTATTCCTTGACTCAGAAGGTTTCATTTGTAAATAAATCCTCCTTTCATCAGGTTTTTGATAAAAACCATTTCAGCCTCATGCGAGTAATTCCAAGTCTCAAGCTGGTACTACTGTTTGGAATCAAATCTCTGATAAGAATTCAGAAATCTCTATCTCTTTTCACGTAAAATTATTGTGCGAAGAAAGGGCATTCGGTTTCTGATAGATACAAAGTGGAAAACTTAATCAACCTAATAAAGACAGACTTGTTCCAAATACTCCTGTTTGTAAGAGGTCAAAGTCAGGTCAATAGTTGTTGGGTCTAGCAAATCCGAGTCTGATTTTATTATAGACAATAACGAATCATTCATATCGAAAGGTTCTGTATTACTTGGCGGTGACAATGTCAATACATGCTCTTATTAAGGTATTAAGAGACACGGGAATGTCTCAATTTTTTACGCTGTCACGTTGTGAAGACAGCCCTCATGCATACAACTTACCTGGGGTGGAAAATGTCGCCGTGACATTGGCGAATGACCTTTGTTGTGCAAGATTGCAGCTTGAATTGACTGGAGGGAACAAAGCGGCGGTTATCTTCAAAGAGACGAAGTAACTGGTAAAACCGGAAGGTTGTTTATCCACACCCAAGTCGCGGCCTAGCCGCGAGAGAAAGAAATTTGAAATGTGCGTGAGAAACTAGGCAGACTACAGTTCAAAGAGAACCCAGTATCAAATCAGTTCTGAGTTAGGGAAATATGGGCGGAGCACCTGTCCGAAGCAGAACCTTATTCTACAGGTCATTTTATGATCACTTCAGTACTCGCCAGGATTTTGACCAACGCAGAGATCTAGTAAGTTAGGGAGTTAATTCTAATAGGCGTACTCCGAAAGCCCGACATTCATAAAAGGTAGAGGGGGAGTTCAGACTTAAAAGGCTTCTTAAAGAGAAGCTTTCGGTGCTGTTTGGAGTTGTTTGGATTGGACCGAATGCCACCCAAAGGTGAAAAAGTAGGGAGAAGTTGTTAGAGAGGTCACAGGACCGGATAGAATAACGGAGGCAGAAGTTGAAGGCAGACCGGAGAACGGAAGTGGAGGAAGTGGAAGGGTGAAGGACATAGTCGAGGGACGGAAGGGGTACTGGAGTACCAGTCAAGGAAAGGAAATAATACAGATGAGTAAAGTAGCAGGGACAGGTGGAAACACTTTCACGTTACACATCAGATGATGAAATTGGCAGATTAAATAGGTCGACCGAGTGGAGAAATTGTGGAAATTTACTTGTGTTGTTTAAATGTTTGAATCTGTCATTAAATTGTTATTCCTCACATTTTATATTTGTATATTATCCACCTAGACCGTCGGCATTGCTGACTGAGGGCTCGGAGCTGTATATCCATCTATTTAAAAATTTTAAATTGTACGTCCTCCTACAATATTAGCAAACATACCCTAGAAGACAACGTTACAAATGCCAAGTAATTTGCCTTTGTCTGAGAAGTCTTCTTCAAGTGAAACAGTTCTTATTCAGGAAGTAGAGTGCAGTTTTGTCAATGTTTCTCTCCATTGTTTTAATTTGTCATCAAACTTAGTCTCAAGACCCGTGACTATAGGAGCGAGGCCCTCCTTGGCCATTCAAGATGTTCATTAATTACTAGGTAATGACCTAGCTGGAGGTGAGATAATGGTTAATCCGCTTATAACTGACAAACTTTGTATGGATCAAAGAGTTGATTCTGATGAAATTGAAATCCTTGCTTTATATCCAGCTTGTATAGCTACGAGAGCTATTTCAAAGGAAACTCTTGAGAATGATGCTGATCAGTATGCTATTCCTTTAGCTGGCCAGGCTTTTAACGAGGTCACGTTTGCTTCTAATATGAATCAATCAAGAGGTATTGATCACAGTGATATTCTCTTTACTATTCATTCTCTCAATTCTAATCAGTGTAATAAAAGACAATCACTAGTTGTCTCACATGAACAAGATCCTGAGATCTCCTGTTTATTTCAGAGGGATATTAGCGAAACCGAAGCCACACAAGTACCAGATTATAATATTGTGAAACTGGGGTATTTATGAAGAAATGGAGGCCACCTGAGGTATCCGCTGGTCATCTTGACAGGAATTTGTAGTCTAGCCTATGGAATGCACTTGTCTGCTGATTAAGGAGTCAGTAAGACTTATCACGAGATCTTAAATCATTTTTGTAGCCAAAACTTAAAACTGATCAATCTGGACCAGAAACGTTTGCATCTGCAGCCACAAGGTAAGAGCGAATGAAAAAAAAATTGTAAGAGATTATTGTTTCCAGGTATTCCAACAAGAAAAATAAAATCTACCATGATGTTGAAATTGTAGATACTACTCGTATAAAACAATGTCCTTACAGGATGAAGAGTGTTTGAAGAAAAAAGTTCAGTATTCTCTGGAGAATGTCTTCGTCGAACCAAGTAAACATAACTTATCATCATCATCAATCCCTTTACCCAAGAGGTCGTTGGGGCAACACAGTTGACATTACAACCAATTCTCTCCATCTTTCCCTGTTCTTTACTGCCCTTTGGGAAACTCCAAATCCCATGCCTGTCCACTCCTTAATGTTGTCTTACCACCTCTTTTTCTGTCTGCCTCTTCTTCTGCACCCTCGCACTGTGCCTTGCAAAATTGTTTTTGCCAGTCCAAATGATCTTGAGACATGACCGTACCATTTCAGTTTGCGCTTTTTTTACAGTGGCAAGAGGTCTTCATAGGATCCGATAGCTCGTTGGAGCCTGTTGTGGACTTCTTCATTGGTTACATGGTCAATGTATGAGATGCCCAAGATCTTGCGGTAGCATCTCATTTCGAAGGTTTGAATCCTTCTTTTTAGATCTGATGTGAGCGTCCATTTTTCACAAGCAACTGAAAAGTAACTGGACCCCACCATTTATTCTTGTGCCGAAACCAGACAATACATTCCGTATGTGTACTGATTTCAGAAAAGTAAACAGTGTAACCAAGAGATTCATTTCCACTACCCAGGAATCAATTACTGCATTGACAGATAAATAAGTTAGACTTCTTGAGGGTATTCTGGCAAATTCCACTTACGGAAAGAGCAAAGGGAATTTCAGCATTCGTAACTCCAGATGGATTTTACCACTATATACCCCCTCCCCCAGTTCTTTCCAAAGTTTGATGAATACGATAAAATCTGGTATAGGAAATTGAGAGTCGTAGAGTCGTAACAACCTATAGCGGACAAGTAATAATAAAATGAAATTCATTTTCGATATTAATATTAGAAATTTTACACAATCTTTCGTCAGAAACAAATATTTTCACATCTTCCTGTATTACCTCTGATTTTCAAATTACCCGCTCTGAGCATAATGACAAAAGTATCTACATCTTTGCCCAGTGAATTCTATTCTCGGTGACCTATAGAAACGCGGTCTTTCCGTTGACTTAGTCTCGTCCTAAAGTTTTTGCCTAAATATATATTCACATTTCTGACAAAACATTTTAAGAAATGTACTTTCATCATTTCCGCCACGACTACACCAAACATTGCCAAATCCATAGGGAAATAAAAGCTTTCGAACACTGCTTGCCCAGCAGTCACAATTTCGTCCCGGTCTTAAATGTAACATTCCAACATTCTTTAGAATATTTGTATTCTGGAATCTTTAGGCAAGCCTCGTTTCCTTTTAACGAAAAATGTTGTTGTTGTTGTTGTAGGGTTTAACGCCATTTTTCAGCACAAGATAGGCTATACATGGCGGCCTGTATAAATGGTGGAGGAAGAACCCGGGAAAACTCCGGGAAGAACCACCGACCCACGGGAAGCTACTGGCAAGCTTTCTCACATACCCACATTGGCCGAACCCGAGACTCGAACCCACGCAGAC
>JAECUM010043985.1:0-34275 GCA_016617855.1 Megalonaias nervosa
TATATATATATATATATATATATATATATATATAGATATATAAGATGTCAAGATTTATGTAATTTATGAAAATTGTGCATTGCTTCATATCGGAGTTCAGCATTGCTGCCTATCTGAGCAGATATGAAAAATTCTGGCTGTTTATTTCTTGCCCATGTAGATTCATACCATGGGGGTTTGTTTTTTTTGCATCAAAAGAAAGTTTAAATCTTATTTTAGAACTGAAAAATTTGCAAGGAAATTTCATCCCTGGACAAAGAGGCAGAGGTATTGTTTAATACTTTTAATGTACATATTCTATTATCTGTCTAATCTCATATCTGTCATGGTCTTGGTCCCGCACCCATACGGATAATCGAAGTTCTACTGTATGTAGATTTATAGTCAAGTACTATGTTTGTCTGTAGTTTTTTTTATGAAAATTATATATATATATATATATATATATATATATATATATATATATATATATATATATATATATTCCTTCTGATAATCTTTAAGTATGAGATTTTTTTATGCTAAGTTATCTTTGGTTTACTGTTTATTTTCCCCTGATTTCATTTTGGCAAATTGCCTACAGCATAAAGGTAAGATAAAAACTCATGATGCCCCCTTTTTGAAACTGCAATATTTTGAAATGGTAGCTGAGTTTGACATCATCTGTTGAAACCACTGGCCATAGAGTGGAATTCCATGAAATGTTGATTAAAAAAACATGTCAGTATCTGTGTGCAGAGAAATGTTCCTAATTACATTGCAAGTTGCAGATCCCAGCAAAATTCTGCATGCAAATAATCCACACAAAGACCAGTGTGACAAAGAAAATAAAATTATGCTGCAAAAAGCATTACCATGTGTACGCACTTCCACAAAAAGTCATTTTTATCTTCATTTTGTAATTCTGTTCAATGAAAAAATGCATCTCTAGTGAAAACCCTTGAATTGCATCAGCCAAGTATTGTGACATAACAATGGACATTGTTCCTTTAGTGTTCCAACTTTGTTTATAATCTGCTTAACAAGAATGATTTTGATTGATAGAGCAAATCTAGGAAAGGTTCAGGTGCATGCCAAATATTGTTTGAGTTTAAACTGTTGAAAAGCACAGGGATCGAAACTGATATAAAATAATCCGTTGTGCCATTTTAATGGCCAAATATTTTTGTCTTTTGGAATATAGCAGTTGCATTGTCAATCAACCTGTGGTTTTCAGAATATAGTCTGCTGTGGACTTTTATTCTCAAACTTCACATGCACCATACCCAAGGGTAAAGTCAAAAGCCCGTCAATTTTGGCACTCTTAGCTGATAGGTCAAGGGCACTGGAGCTGAAAATGTAATTTTCTTTCAGTATGACAAGTTTTCTCTAGCCTAATTTTTATCAGACTTTGACTGCTCATTTGTGGGGTGGTGGGTGGTGGGTGGGGGTGTTAGCTTTTAATTGATTGTGATTGTGAGACTGAGGGATGAAATGTCCAGGTCATTGGAGCTGACTGTTTGGGGTGCCTGTTTGATAAGACATTTCTTGGATCCAGTTTTCCTCAAACATCCTATTCTTGGGCAGAGGTACCTCCTTATTTCTTGTTGAGTCAAGAAGTCAAAGGTTAAGGTCACAGGCCCTTAAATTTATCATTTGGGTTTCCCATGATAAGTCTACTTTCCTGCATCCAGTTTTTATCAGTTTCATAGCTGCATCACATTTGAGAATGTAAGCAGCCTAATGATTTTGTGAAAAATAAGTTGAAGGTCAAGGTTATTAGATGTCATATAGATGCTTCCCGATAAGGTCACTAACAGACGATATTCTGCCCATTTTACCTGGACAATTGGCAACCTGGCAGTTTCTCCTATATGCGATCACCAAAATTTGCCATTTTTAACAAGGCACACTAAAGCAAAGTCAACTTATAAATCACAAATACAGATACTAACAGAAAGCCTGATTTGAGTTCTGTTTATGTATGTAATTTTCATAAAAGTGTCTTGAGATTCAATGAATTTATTTAAACTTCCAAACACCATATAAAGTCAACAATAAATCTGCCAGCTGACCAAATATGGCAACTAATGACATCATTCGGAAACTATCTACATGTACTGTCTCTGAAATCTTGTCATGTCAACCAACCTTGAGCTTTCTACCATTCAGTCATTTTTCTGCTTCAGAATGACTACTGTGTCTCACTCATGGATAAATTTTGTTGCAGTTAAGGAAATAAGATCTGCCATCTGCTGCTAAGAATGAGTCTAGACTTAACTGTATTACACACACTCCGTACTCGTCAAAAGTTTTTCTAAGACATTGTAAAGTTTAGGTCTAGAATCACATGCATGAAGTTGATGGAATGTCAATATCTCTGCACAGAAATATTAAGGATTTTATTTGTTATGGTTATCTTTAACTTTATTTGCATTTACAGAATCTTAACATTATTGCATTTTATATTTTATCATGCTGTATTTTATGTCCACTTTTAATTGGGAGGGTTTATCTTCATACATTTTGCATGTGTTTTATAGACAGACTTTTAATTCCTTCTAGAAAGCAACTAGTTCAAAATGTTTTTAGCAGTGTACTGTCATATTTTAAAATTGTTTTTCATGGGGGGGGGGCAACATTTCTTCTGACACATCTCCTTTCATGTGTAAGGAAAACATATTTGAGAAATTCACAGTATTCACTGTGCTACTAAATTTTGAGCTATGATTGTAGTGCTGAACGTTTGCACCAACTTGCTTGAGTAGGATTTATATAAATGCTAGGTCATCAGAGTCCATTTTAATTGCGCCACTAAAAATCAGCTTCTGCACTAAATATTTAACCAGTTAATTATGCCTAAAATGTATAATTATTATCTTCTATATATCAACGTGTTTCAATTTAAAGTTTGGTAAATATCTGTTTTCTGTGGTTTGAAATTAAGGTATGCTGATTATTCATTTTTATTCCCATGACAATCAGAGTGCTGTAATCATATCACCCACGAGAATCACATGTTACTATTGAGTAAAATCAAAAATTTGAATAACTTGAACCATCTAGTACAGTTTTAGACAAATTCACTCACATATTTAGTTCATAATTCCACATGCTACCTTTGAATGATAGCTTCAATTCTCCATCAGGTAAAAAGCATATAATCAAATTGAAGTCATTAAGTGCATTTCTCACATTACTACACTTTAATCTTGGAAATTTTATTCTGGTTAATTTTGATCTGTAATCCATATCTAATATTAAGAGATTGTGCAGAAGAAAAAGAAAACTTAACGAATGGCAGAATCTGATCATTTCAGTTCTTTGGGATTTTATCCTGCACTTGTTACTCATTAAATGAATTTGACCTTGGATTGACCTTGATGCTTTGCCTTGAATTGACTTTAGAGTTGAATCTTATTAGGGTATACTTGATGTGCTAAAAATAATTTGGCTTCTTTGCTTTAACTTTTGTGTGATTTTCTGTATTATTTTTTTTTTTAAAAGATGAAAGATTATCAAGGTCATTGGGAACTTAACTCATGATTAGTGAATGAAGACGTGCATCTGAGTTTTAGGTTCAATAAAAGTTCCAAGGTTTTTTTGGTGGAAGAGATTCATCTGAGTTGATTCCATGGAGCACGGATGTTAAAAGGAGATGGATCTTCAGGGATTTTTGGAGGGGTTCTTGTTCATATTCTGTAAATTGCTGGGTGTACATGTCAGCATGCAAGATAGCAATACAAAACATTTTGTTTGATGGTTTAATACAAACAACTGTAAAAGTTTAAATTCCTATCAATTTTCAATCACAACTTTGTTCAATAAGGATTTAATCAGGTGTCTGTGGAGAGTTTAGGAACACTAATCTTGCTTTAGGTAAAGCCAGCAGAAAATTTAAATTTTTTAAGATATTCAAGTCATTTTGCCCACAACTGCCAAATTCAACATTTCCCAGGACTAATTGCCCTGAAGGCAATCCACTCTACTTTTAAATTTTATTGATTTTTCACATGCATTCAAGCACCAGTCAAGAGAAAGTGCCATAAATCATGTTTGTTGAGGGGGATTACAGTCAAGCAAAGTGGTTTGCAGGCTGCATGTACCGTGTGAGTTTGTATATAACATGCACACATCAATGAATAGCAAAAGCCCATATCTACTGCAATATAATACACCCAGCAGATCAGGGTGTACATTATTGATTATGTTTCTTACCGTATATACTCGCTTCAAGACAAGTCCAACTACAAACTGTACAGACCCAGATATGCCACCACACAAAGTACCAGCAGATCTGGTTCTGTGCAGTTTGTTGGTAATCAGTAGAACAAACAAGATAGATCCTAATCTGCAGGCACATTATGATATGGTAGATTATGGTCTTTGTTGTTTGCAATTTGACGCTACTTATAAGTGAGTATATACAGTATTTCTGATGCTTTGATATGTGAAGCGAACCAGTCTAAACTGTTTTATCAAGGAAATGATGCTGACCCCGATCGGCTGGCTAGTAATATGATGAGAGATCAGGGTATATGCTTCTCATTATATTGCTTACATCAAGCAAATGATTATGACCCCTATCTGCTTGCTTGTTATGCTGCGGGAGATAAGGGTCTACAGTATTCATTAATTATATGAAAGAAATGATGTCAACCTGAACCTGTTGGCTTGTTCTGTGATGGAAGATCAGGCTCTACAACTTTACACAGGTGTCCTTTATGCACTGTAATATTTGGTACAGACTGCTCCTTCACTAAATAAAGTCTTATTTATAAAACGGTCCCTTTTTATAAGATAGATATTGTCATGCATCCTGTTTCACTTTTTTAAAAATTTTAATATATAAGGCAACTTACTATTAGGTTTATAATGAGAGAGTATGGTACCACTGTATATATTCAAATGTAAGTTGTATCCAAATGCAAATTGCATAGACCCAGTTGTTGGTCATGCAGTGTGCCAGCACCTCTGGGTTTATGCAGCTTGTTGGGAGTAATCAGTAGTACAAACAACATAGACACTGATATGCCAGCACATTATGTGATGGCAGATCAGGGTCTGTGTTGTTTGCCATTTTTCCTGAATTATAAATGAATATATGGTAAGTTCAGATGTTCAAATGTGATCAGTGAAATCATAAATATATTTGTCAGCATGGATAAAACTTTGATTTTGTTGTCTTGCATCGAAGTTGATCAATTGTGACTTCTGTTTCCCTCTGTTCATGCTGTGACATTGATGTATCTACTCATTCCTTTTTTCCATGATCAATAGGTTTCTTTAATTAAGCTTCATTTTTCTGATCAGATGAAACAAAATTTACTAGTATCTATTTTGAAGATAATAAGAGAGAGAGAGGGAGAGAGAGAGAGAGAGAGAGAGAAATGAAAATAT
Organism: Megalonaias nervosa; assembly: GCA_016617855.1. Lineage (NCBI taxonomy): Eukaryota > Metazoa > Mollusca > Bivalvia > Unionida > Unionidae > Megalonaias > Megalonaias nervosa. The sequence continues at coordinate 5,380 of JAECUM010043985.1, forward strand.
TTTGTATTTACTCATTTCAAGTCCAGTTGCAAACTGCACAGACCCAGATCTAATGTCACATGATGCACTAGCAGATCTGGGTTGATGCAGTTTGTTAGGAATAATCAGCTTAAAAAAAGCAGACTCCGATATGCCAGTGCATTATGCGATAGGATATCACTCATTGTCTCCACTGAAAGCTGTTGGAGTTCTCTGTGAGTACTCTATGCAGCAGATTTCCAGTGCCACAGAAACAAGACACATCAGACAGAACATAATTATAAAATGTGGCTATATATAAATGGCTTTCAAACAGCTTTGAAAAAATAATCCTGCTGTTTTGTGGGTAAATATATAACTGCCAGTCTGTTATTGAAACAAAAAATAATGTGTTCATATGAATAAAATCGTATATCCATATTGTCAGTTGACAAATGATGCAGAAGAGAAAAAATATGTCATTTAAAGAGAAAATCCCAGTCCCTCCCACCCCCAGGCACTAAAAGCAGCAAGCACCATAACAACAACCAGGTTGTGCACTTCTGATACAAATTAAAATGCAAGCATACCAACATGTACCCAAAACTATTTAAAGCACACCACAAAGTCTCTACTGGTTTGTGGGACATGGTTGGTTAAAAGGGCAGTTTGTGTCACTATGCACATTTTGTAAATGTTTTATTCTGACTGCATGTTTTGACCACAGTATTGATTGATCACAGCTGTACATTTAAACCATACCTAATCAGAAACAAAATTCATGCTTTAAATAGTTTCTTTTCTCTATCGTTAACTTGTATTTTGTGTGCTGTAGAGAAAAAGGACACTCAAGATAGGACGTAAATCAACTTACGTTTAAGAGAATGGACATATCAAGTAAGTTTTCGTCATTATAATATATACAGCGGTAATTCTATAATATAAAATATTCTTACGCAAAATCTCTATAAAATACATTACATCCATTACAGCCGCGATCAATATAATATATTCTCTCGCAAAAGGAATCTACATAATATATTATATGCAGTATAGTCGTGATCTGCCTAGCTTAGCCTCATTTTCATGATACATTAATATTCTTGAGGATCTCATTAAGAATGGTCTATATATTTTGTTATTATATTTTGATGTCAAAATCAACTTCATTATCCATATCAGAATTTTACCAAAATAATATTCACAGAATTCTCCATATATACCATACTGGTATACTGACTTATATATGAACTGTTATTTAGTAAGGTGAAAACCTGGGTTATCAGGTATAAACTGTTATTTAGCAAGGTGGAAACCTGGGTTATTGGGTGTAAACTGTCATTTAGTAAGGTGGAAACCTGGGTTATTGGGTATAAACTGTTATTTAGTAAGGTGGAAACCTGGGTTATCAGATATAAACTGCTATTTAGTAAGGTGAAAACCTGGGTTATCAGGTATAAACTGTTATTTAGTAAGGTGTAAACCTGGGTTATCAGGTATAAACTGCTATTTAGTAAGGTGGAAACCTGGGTTATCAGGTATGAACTGTATTGTTTAGTAAGGTGAAAATTTATTATAACCATTGTTAACTTTATAAGGAGTATTACGTGAGATTGCAATATGTGATATGCTGTAACATTGTTAATAAAAAATGTCCAGAAGTCCTTTGTTATATAGCACCTTGGGATAGTTCACTCTCTCGTAGAACATTGTATAGATGTGCGTCCTAATTCTGGGATGAATTTAGTTTTGGTATTAAATTATCACATGGTTTCCATGTGTCTGGAAAAAATCAAGAAATTTTCACTTTTGAGGAAAGCCTGGGAATTTTACAACAAATTGGGAAAATTTCTGGGGCTTTTGTGGTTTCAGTTGGGGAAATTTTGGTATGGACTAGCCTAGGGAGAACTGCATAATGTCCATGGCTAGATTTGTTTTCTTGTCCCAGGTTTCAAATTTTCTTCAGTGCAAAATGTTTGGAATCTCTGAATTAATGCCTTATTTTTTTCCAAGCATGCAGACTTCTGGTTACCTTGTACATTATATTAGGAGAAATACAGTCAGCTTTCTTATTTTGTTTGTTATATGTTTTAAGGTCAGTTATGTAGAAAATATTGAAAAATGCCAGGTGTTTTAAACAACTGTTTATTTAAAATTCATTAAATTTGCCATTAGAATTAATGAAGAGTTAGACTTTTCAAAAACAAGCAATGCATTTCCTCGCTTGACTAAGGTATGCATGTAACATTATTCTAAAACCAGATGATCAGCCGCTAATGTTGAAGTCTATTGATTGCATGGGTGTTTAAAGAATTGATAACATTTTGTGCAGTACAAAGACACAAGATATGATGAAAAATGAAGAAAAAGACTTTTTTGAGATTTTAATAAAAAAATTCTAAATGAAAAAGATGCAGAAAATAGGGCTCTTTATTGTGTGAACCCAAGAAGTAAAGTAAAGAGTTTTTAAGTAGGTTGTACTGCTCCTACTGGTTAGAGTGTCTGCCTCGGATGTGGGAGGTCGCGGGTTCGAACCCCGGCTGAGTCATACCAAAGACTGATAATAATGGTACTCACTTGGCACTCAGCATTAAGTGGTTAGTGCTAGGACTGGTCAGCCTGGTGTCAGGATAATGCGAAAGGGTGGGACATAGTGGTACATGTCTGTGGCATGATACCCAGTGCTAGACATCACTATATACTGCCACACTGCAGACAACGTAGCAATATGACGGAAAATATTTTAAAGCTACATTGAAAATTCAAATCACACACACACTCCTCCTGATTTGTTTTGTCCAAGCATTGTACAAGTGATTTAATAACAAATCACTTGAAACAGTGAAAATAAGATTTAGGCAAGCATTAGGTTTAAAGTGAGAGAGCAAGAGAGTGAGAAAAAGAGAAAAGAAGAAAAATAAAAATATAAAACATCCACTATTGTATGTTCCACACAAGATTACTGCATCCTGCTCACTTTAATCCATCCTAGAAATGAAATCATCAAAAACTTAAAAATATACTCCAATCTTAGTTTGTTCATGGTATAAAAACAATATCTGTATTAGTTAGTAACTTAGTTCACCAAGATCATAGTTCACCAAGATCAAAAGACAGTCAACTTCTGTGAGAAGCTTGTAATGCACAGAAAGCCAAAAGAAGCCATATATAAATGTTTTTGATGCCATCAAAGTTAAAGTTTAAGTAACACTTGTAGATCAAAAGTGTGTGTGTGTCTATATATATACATACATACATACATACACACACATTTTTGAGCTACAAGTGTTATTTAAGCTTTAACTTTGATGGCATCAAATGCTTTTATAGCAATAAATATAATGCCTTTATGCTCCAATGTCAGCAACCTCCAACCTCTGACCATATTTATCTGATAGATAAGGCCACATTCTATTTCACAAATGGTTGGCACATATTCACCAAGAATATCTTTATCTGACAATAAGACAGGCCCCTACCTCAATGCCCACAAATGGACATATCATGTGATTGCTCTTCTACCAAATGGATGGTATGTATGTATGTATGTATGTATGTATCTTGTATGTATGTATGTATGTATATTAGTATAGTCAAGTGTCAGTTACCCAGACTCAGAGAGTCAGATTTTTGTCTGGATAAATAATAAATATTTTTTGGGGGTGTTTGATATTTTATCATGCAACAAAAGAAGTGCCAAGCTAATTGGAGTAAAGTGCCTTGAATGGGTGCACCACAGGATAGCTAACTTGGCCTGATTGGGCCTGTTCTGTTGCCATCATCCCACATGGGTTGGACATCTTTTTATCAGGATTTGATGGATTGTAGGTGCTTTACTGTATTGATACTTGCTATAAAAAGGAAGCAACTACAAATGCAAAAAAGCACATTAAATTCTTCTCACTTTTAAATGCAAAATACAGTTTCCATTAGTAACCTTACTGTTATATCAGAGCTGGCCATTAGCTTTGCTGATATTCAAATGGATATGAAATAAAACACAATTAATTATGATTGTCTCATTTAGACTGCCAATGCTTTTTTTTGTTCAGTAGCATTTTATATCTTCTTTATGAAGATGAACCTGTGGGATTCAGAGATAATTCAAATTTGCATAAGTGCAGAAAATCCAACTATAAAAATTAAAAAATATTAAAAAATTAAATGGGACTCTATTACATATAGTATAATATCTTACATTTATCGGAGGAGAGGAATGGTGAAGTTTAATTTTTCTTTCATTGAATAGACTCTGAAGTCCCCAATGTTTAGTTGATTTTTATTGGCAATTTGAACACATTAATGACATTATCATGAAGAGAAAATGGGAACAAAGTGACTTTCCTAACCTGGACTGGCCTGAATGAGTATCAAACCCACAACCCATGGATTACAAGTCTAATGCTCTACCAAGTGAGCTAGCACAGCTCCCCACCATGACAGTATCTGATAATGATAGCTTTTAACTTTTTAAAGCCATTTTAACAAACTTATTAACAAGTAGAAAAAATGTAAATCTGCTTTAACTGACACCTGTGTAAAGGACACCTGCTTTTTAAGGTTCAGCATCTTTTAGAAGTAACTTTTCATATTCATGTTTTTTTTTTGTTTTCTTGTACTGTATAAAGGACATGTGCACACAGAGGAAACATTATTTTGGTCCCTTCCATGTTGAATGCAGATAATATTATTTTTCCAATGCACATGTAAATAAGTTGCACTTCCATTACCAGTATATAGGGTTAGAAGTGGACCGCAAAAACCTTGAAAAATCTAAAGTTTCATTTGAACTTAGAAATCTAAAAAAAGAAAACGAAGAAAACCTAAATAATAAAAAAGAAACGTAAAATATTTGAGCAAAAAGATGAACGGCTGTATCCCAATCTAACGAAAAATGCTTTTCTGCACATGGTTTTTCATTGGGCAATCCTAGCAGTCGAGAAAGCATGCAAATTCTGCTGGTTAAAGCCATCCAGTCATTTTAATTGTTATTACATTTCACTATAGCTTTATTTTCATTGAATTTGAAACAAATTCTAAAAATGTTGTGTTACCATGGAGATAAGCTTGCATATGCTTTTTGTCTTGAAGCAAGAAATTTTGAAAACATTAAAAACAAAAATCTTGAAAAACCCTTAAAATTTAAAATATAATTTAATTTCTAACCCTGACTATATTTTCACTGCCATGGTCAAATTTTTAAACCTGATTTGCAAGGATTAGCAGCTGGATTACATGGATTTGATTAAGGATAGTCTTTGGGGGCTGTATTACTTGCCAGTATACAAGTAACATTTGGGGGAGGAGATTAATGGTAGAAACTCAACCTATTGCTGCCCATGTTTATGTTATTTTAGTCCTGTTTGGGGTAAATGATCATGATAATTTAGGCTTCATATAAACAAAACAAGGTTTCCTGAAAATGAAGAGGTACAAGATTCATCTGGTTTCAAGATTTAACATAAAGGATTGCACTGGTTCTTCTTAGCTCTAACTGTAACTGTAAACACTGGGTAGAGCAAGATCTGCTGGCTCAAAATCTAATCTAAGTCTGTGCTGTTCATAGTACCAGTGATTTATCTAACATCATTACATCACATGATAAATTCTCAAGTTTCAGTTGGCTGTTACAGGGATCTATTTAAGGATGTTAAAAATGTCTGGACTCCCATTTAAACAGAGATGTCAATCCCTACCTGCTACAGAGTACGTAATTTAGTAAATCCAGAAAAGTTCTCTATCTTTCCTTTAGAAATTGCTACTAGAGAGCGCTGGATCAGATTTAATAATTTCTATTATCTGATATTTAACACAATCTATTTAAGAACGGTATGCATTTTTCCATGACTGTGGGAGGCTATACGTGCCTATGGGTATTATAGCTGTTCTGTAGGCATGATTGCCATGTGCTGACATTACATGATCTCACATGTAGTCATGTGATGTGCTTTATCTATTATCCATCGGGAACTGTTTTTTCTACAGTGCTATCTAGTGGACTAGAGTGCCTTTGCCTTCCGTTATGGTATTTATGTCGCACCAAACGGCAAGAACAGTTTTGTTGGAAGAATTTAGACTGGCTGTGTCAATGCTGTTTGCAACAGGATACACAAAATAAACGAGTAATTTCTTTTAATTGAGAGATGCAAGCTAATGCCTCATAACTAATCAGAATACAGCACTCCCTCACTAGAAGGCCTATTGTTATAGCACCCATCATTATAACACCCATCACTATAACACTCATCATTATAACTTGGTTCTTGTTAAGGTGGGCATAGCCTTGGATCCCATTTCATGAAGTGGTAGTCAAATTATACGTATCATGTACTTCCTTTTAAGATTGTCGTGCTTTAAGGCCAGTATACTGGTCTCACTATAAGGCAGCATACTCCAAGGCTAGAATGGAGAGTATTATAATGAGGAGGGAGTATTGTATAATGCACTTCTTTACAAGGTAATCTTTCTATAACGCAGCATAATCCATGGCTTCAACAGAGTATTATAATGAGGGAGTACAGTATAACATACTTCATCATAAGGAGTTCTCACTATAAGGCAGCATATTCCATGGTTCTAACATAGTGTATTATAATGAGGGAATACTGTATAATGTACTTCATTATAATGTAATCTCATTATAAGGCAGCATACTCCATGACTCCAATGGAGAATATTATAATGAAGGAATAATTATTAGGTGGTCTCACTACAAGGAAGGATATTCCATGGCTCCAACAGAGTATTATAATGAATGAATACTGTATCATGTACTTCATTATAAGGTGGTCCCACAATAAGGCAGTGTACTCTGTGATCTCCATTGATCGCATTATAATGAGTTTATAACCTATTTGTGTTTGGAGTGATAAAGAATAGAACTCACACTTTTCTATAGAACATTGTTATCAGTTGAGGATGTAGATGATATGAAGCCAGTACAATTTGATATTTCACTGGTTTATTAAATATTGGTGACTGACTATTGACAAAAAAATATACTGTACTGTGGAGTTGATCTTGTTGTCTGTAACACTTAGTCTCATCAGAAAAATAAAACTTTAACTGAAATAAGGTGAGCACATAAGAAAAATAAAACTATAACTAAATTTTTTAAAATAAAACATATGATACTCAAACAAAGAAAAAAATGGCACATAATAATGAAGTCTGAGAAAAATAAAGAAAAATTTATCACCGGTTGGTCAAGATATGAAAATGTAATATTTTGCTACATGGGAACAATTGTTAGTCCTAATTTAAATATAATTTAAAAAATATTAAATTGCTTTATTTTGTTGCATTGCAGTTGAAAACTGACCAATAAAACACCATAATGATAGCTCTTGTCATTTCGAACCTAGAATAGCATGTGATTTGGCAATAATTATGTATCACCACTGAAGTCCCTATGCACAGCCTTGCATGTTGCATGTCATAGCCATTCTGGTACCCCTGGTGTCCATTATATCCCACGGGCAGCAGGAAATGCTACAAGAAGATTTACAGGTTTTGTCAGCAGCTAATTGGGGAGAATAATGGCATATCAAGAGTATTTACCAATGTACACCCAATTGCACACATCATACATCCACATCGGCCAATCCATTATGTGCTGAGAGATCAATGCCTGTGTGGTTTGTACACCTACAGTAATGTGTTGACAGACCAGGGGTTGTATTGTTAGTAGACCTACATCTGCCAGCTGACTGTGTTCGGACAGACCAGGGCCTGTATTTTTCTGTTTTATTTGGGAACATCATTGATCTTGATTCCTGGAATTAAATTTTTTTTACCTTACCGGTAATTATGTTTATAATTATAAAAAATTTGTAGAAAATTTTGTAGATTTTCCTTTTGTTTGCAATCTTCAGCTGCCAAGATAATATTATTAGTTAAAAAAGCAGTTATCCAGAAAAAAGGCAGCAATTTTAAATAAATCAACATTGGATACAATTTTTGATATCACACTTAGTTGAGCCATAACTATATGGTGTAAAATGTGGGTTTTTTTCTGGTTGTCAATTCTGCAATGCAGTGTTGGACTTAAATGTAATGTTTATTTATCTGATAAACTTGTCAGTGAAAATTCTTTATTACAGCCACTCTCTGTGAAATTGGCATAGCCATATAATCAGTCCTTCTAGCAACAATTTTGTTTCTGAAAAAAACTTTATCTGGATTGCATCAGCCTTTTTCATCATCAAGAGGAATTTTGGCCCTGACTGTGCAAGCTTATAACTTTTGTTTCCTTAGTTTAGCTAGCTTTGGCAAGATTTATTAGATTTCAACCAAATTTAGTATGTAACTCTATATTGATGAAACTTTGAATGAGTCAGATTCTCTGTGTTTTTTGTTGTTTTTTTTAAATGCACCTACTTATTGCTGGCCTATCCAACTTGAGCATCGACAGCAGATCTTCATCCATTGGAGGGGGGGGATTTCAACCAAATTTGGCAGGCAGCTATTAATTAATGAAACGTTTTATGTCATTGATTTCTAGTGTTTTGCAATATCATTTACAGTAGCTAAACTGACTGATTGTCTGCCCTTCTGGCTTTAGTTTCTGCAGTATTTCATTAACAAGGATTGTTGGATTTCAACCAAATTTGGGATGTAGCTTTTTATTCATGAGACCTTGAATACAATTTATTTCCAGCACTCTAAAACATTGTTTAGTGAGTTATGGTTCCTGATTATCCAGCACTTAAATTTTGGTTTCTGCTGAAAAACATTCCTTATTTGGGCCTTGGATGGCTGAGCAGTGTAAGATACTCACCTTTACAGATCACTTACATCACACCTCTGTCCATGTGGGTTTGAGTCTCGGCTCAACCAGCATGTGTATGTGAGAAAGTTTACCAGTACTGCTTCCCATGAGATGATAGTTCTTTATTGGTCTTTCCAGGTACTTTGTCTACCAAATACTGGCCACCATGTATAACCTGTATGTTGAAAAATGGCATTAAACCAAATAAAACCAAAATAAAAACCTTACTCATGATTTTTGGATTTCATTTAAATTTATCCTACACCATTTTGAAGACTTCAGAATAGTTTGATTTATATAATTTCACAACATTTGCAAGAGTTATTGTCCCTTGATTGTCTTTTCTTTTAATATTGAATTCCACAGAATTACTTAAATAAGGACCTTTGAGTTTTTGGCATGCAGCATTAGAATGAAATACATTTCCAATATTCCACATTTTAATTTGAAAGAGTTATTGCCCCTAAATACTCATTCTCCTAATTTTTGAGGGTCCTTTAGTTATGGACTAATCACTAATAACTCTAGTTTTCTCCATATGCCATGAGACCATTTTCAGTAATCTTAGTGTATTGTCAAAGCCCTCAGGGTACATTACAATTTTACAATATTATTGTCAATTATAAACTGAAGACATGGTTTTCATGGATGAAAATGAGATACTTAAGCTAGAATAAAATTGATGAGGTTGTCACCAATCCCTCCCTAGTTAGCTAGTCAGAATCATGAAGGAGCTTGACTAAGCAAGTCAGAATCATGAAAAAGCTTGATTAATTTAATGCAGAGCGGTTTATAAGATGCCATCTGACTTAAGTCTGATATCATCCCCAACCACATGCTGTTAGTAACAAAAGATGATTGGATATTTTTTTCTTCTGATTTTTACCTCACTGAGCTGCTTATCTGTTTTTTATTAATGGAACCTATGTGGGCTCTGGGATGTTGAATAGGGCCAGTGTATGCTCCTACATGTTTTAAGGGGCATTTAATGGAGGCAGGAGCTGCAGCGACTCAGGCGTTGGCATGCCAGATTAGTAATAGAAAGGGTCTGGGTTTAAATTCTACCATTGCATGGAGTGTCTTTGGTCAAGGTGCTTGCTCCAGTTTTCTTGAAACCAAATAACCTACATGTGTTGTTGTGCCATAAAACATCGAATGAAACTTATTATAGGAAATTTCTTAACCAGTTTAATAAATAACACAAGCTATAAACTAAACCAATACATGTAGATAAAAAACCTAGCATTCACTGGTTTTGGTGGAAATTGTTTTACTCCTTTTAAATGTTTGACATCTTTAACTTGGGAGCTACCATGAAAAAATTGTGAGACGACATCTGTGTGTAGTTCAAATAAAAGGTTCAGGGATTGAGAGGGTTCACTAATTTTACATACAAGGTAGCATATTGTTGTCAAGTAGCAAACGTGTGTGTGTGTGTGTGTGTGTGTGTGTGTGTGTGTGTGTGTGTGTGTGTGTGTGTGTGTGTGTGTGTGTGTGTGTGTGTGTGTGTGTGTGTGTGTGTGTGTGTGTGTGTGTGTGTGTGTGTGTGTGATTTAGATTTTTAACGTAGCTTTAACAATTTTTCAGTCATATCGCTATGATGTCTACAGTGTGACAGTTTATAGTGATGTCTAGCATTGGGGCATCATGCCACAGACATGTAGCATGATGTCCCACCCAGTCACATTATCCTGACACCAGGCCGACCAGTCCTAACACTAACCTATTAATGCTGAGCGTCAAGCAAGGCAGCTGTTAGTACCATTTTTTAAAGTCTTTGGCATGACTTGGCCAGGGTTCAAACCCGTGACCTCCCGCATCCAAGGCGGATGCTCTAACCACTAGGTCACCAGAGCGGTGCAAGAAGTAGCATAGTGTTGACAAGTAGCAGACTTGTCTGCAAGAAGTAGTTCTCATGTCCATACTTTTATTTTTTGAAAAGCATTCATTATCAATTATAAGATTTCTGTCTAATTATCTAGGGGATATAATTCCCAAATTACATGTTTTTTTACTCATTGAATGTACTAATGTGTACAGATGAGAAAAAAACCCAGAAACAAAAAGCCTGAAATTATCATCACATATGCCATGCATTCAAACTGTTTGCAACATAAGAAAACCAAACCAGACAAACTATCCTATTGATAAAGTAGCTGCTGTCATCTGGACTCTTTTTCCTTCTCTTTAACAAATATGACCGCTCTGGTGGCCTAGTGGTAGAGCGTCTGCCTCAGATGCGGGAGGTCACGGGTTCGAACCCCGGCTGAGTCATACCAAAGACTTTTTAAAATGGTACTAACAGCTGCCTCGCTTGGTGCTCAGCATTAAGAGGTTAGTGTTAGGACTGGTTGGTCTGGTGTTAGGATAATGTGACTGGGTGGGACATCATGCTACATGTCTGTGGCATGATGCCCCAGTGCTAAATATCACTATAAATTGTCACACTGCAGACATCGTAGCGATATGACTGAAAAATTGTTAAAGCTACGTTAAAAATCTAAGTCACACACACACACACACACACACACTGTGGCAGAGTGGTCTAAAGCACTCACCGTTACAGATCACTGCGTCCCACCACTGTCTGCGTGGGGTCAAGTCTCGGGTTTGGCTAATGTGGGCATGTGAGAAAGCTTGCCAATAGCTTCTCGTGGGTCAGTGGTTCTTTCCGGGGTTTTCCTAGATTCCTCCTCCACCATTTATACTGGCTGCCATGTATAGCCTATCTTGTGCTGAAAAATGGCGTTAAACCCTACAACAACAACACACACACTCTTTAACAAATATAATTATAATGATTCCAAATGAGTGCAAGAAAAATTTACCTATTCATATGATTTATTTGGGAGAAAATTTCAAAAATTTGTTACAGAAAGTAAGAAAATGTCACATATGGTCACAGATTTATCAAGGTTGTCAATAACCATTCTTGAGCAGGTTTAAAATTATACAAAAATATGCAAATTATAATGCTAGTTTGGAAGGTTAGAGCGAAAGCCATAGCCAACAATCCCTCATGATTGTCAGTTATTGTTCGAGTGTTTTGAATGGATTGAGCGTATTGAGTATCTTGATGAAGCATTGGCAGTATCAGTAATTACTGACTCTTCATGCACATGGGTGATCATCCAAGTACCTTAATTTTTTTTTCTTTCCATGGGCATGTAGATTTGTTTCACTGGACAGCTTAATATCACTGACTGTAGTGAAATGACTCAGTTACAACTCTGATAGTAGAGTGCTCATGGAAGCAACCCTGAGGACGTATCTTGATTGGTTCAGGTTTGACAGTTGATCATTGGTCCAGATCAGCATGAATGGAGTGGGAAAAATACCGTAACTCATTACCTGATTTTTATACCCTGAATGTTCCTACACAATGTGTACTTGTTTGCAGTGTGTCGGTCATTTTATGTCGTTTACCTGCTAATGATATTTTAGCAAGTTCTTGTCTGTAATCGCTCATTATTGAATGGTGCAAGCGAGATGGAATGAAATTTTCTGGGATTTAATTTCTTTGTTCCTGGAGTGATGACGCTGAATGGTGGCCTTGTGGACAAGAATTGACAGTCTTGGAGACCAAAAGAGTTGACAAACTTGTATTGCAGATAACTTAATGTCCTGGGGGTTGGAAATGTATCAGAATTTCATAATAACTTCAGTTAAATCAATAACAGTTGGAAAAGAAAGGATATTATTTCCACTGGATTAATCAATTATTCTGTGTGAAGTTATTTGGATTTGGATAGCTTCAGGCATAAGGTAGTGACTATTTTCCTATAGTATGATTTAAATACATTGATTTTTTTTTTTTTCTTTATGATAAATGTATATTGCAATCATTTATTGGCAAGTGCATTGCTACAGATCTTGATCATATTGAGATTTATTTGGAACCTGACAAGTAATCATTCAGTCGTTAATGCATTCACCTATTGTGGATATATCTATTAGTAAAGGTTTTTCATTTTGAAAATAAGAAAATACGAAGTGATGTTCCAAGGCTTATCAGTTTTGATCAGTTCAAGTTTATATACTATGAACAAATGGAGAAATGCAAGCTAGTTTCTTGAAAGGAGATATATATTTAAGATTTGTTCCACATCAAGTACAATTACTATAATTATACAGAGTAAAACTTGATTTGGAATTACTAATATAAACTATTACATGTACACATTTTCAGCCACATTTTTAAAACAACCCAAGGATTCTTTTGTAATTTATAACTACAACTTGAATCAGATGTTAATTTTTTTATTTTTCATTTAAATACTTTAAAAATAATTAGTCATCTTGTCGTTCAGTGTCACCTAATTAGGCTTCAATAATGGCAGTGATAATTGATGATTAATTTTTTATAACATAAATATTTTTCTTTCATGACATTCACATAATGGATATGTCTTTCATAAACCAATAAATAGGACAGATCACATGTTTGATGTCTCCAGGTGACACAATCATTTTTGTCTATATTTTGCACAGGACCAAGCTTTGGAAATTTTATACAGAGTAGAGTAGATGCCCCCCCCCCCCCAAGACAAATAGTGAAGCCAATCAATGCTTAACTGCATTTCCATACAATCTTTATTGTCATTACAATTTAGTGTACGTTTCCCAACATTCTAGCTCATTGATAGGTTGTTTAAATTACAAAGTAGAGATAATTTTGGCCTGAAGTAATACAAACCTTTACTGCAAATAGATCATGCTTTTGTCTTTTTTAATTTTTTAGAACAAGGTGTACCATCTGTAATGGATCTTATGAAGCTCATTTAATAGAGACTCAGATGTTTTTCTGTCAGTCTGAATCCTAAAGAATCATTGTTTTATGCAGAACTATTTTGCTGGTCAGTGCTGAAAATTCCATAGAGATTTTATTAAAACTATTTTTGGGAACAAAATCATTTATAAAATTTTAAAGGTCAGATTAAAATTTATTTTGATGTGCCTTCCAGAGTCACTTGTAAAACAGATATATAAAGTAGTACTACATTTGACTAGGATTTGTTTGGATATTCCCGTTCCCTCATGCACAGACAAACTTACCCCTCATGCACAGACAAACTTACCCTTCATACACAGACAAACTTACCCCTCATACACAGACAAACTTACCCCTCATACACAGACAAACTTACCCCTCATGCACAGACAAACTTACATGGACAAGCAGGATGATTTGCTTTAAGTTCCCGAGTTTCTTTAAAACTAAAACGTTACAAAAGTATGATATTTAGGAATCCATGATTTTGCGTATTTAAGTCTTATATAAAAAATTATATAACTAAAAATGATCCAAAATTTTCTAATATAGTATCCTAGTATTTGTTAACCCAGGATGGGACATTATAAAGTTCAATAATTAATTTATTTATTAAGAGCATGTTTATGTGTGACATGTGTAACATTAAAGTGACACAGTAGTGTAACATTGTGTTTCCTTGCTACTTTTAGTGCAGATCTACCCTAAATAATTGATGATGCCTGTAGAAGGCAGGCTTGCAGCTGGCTGACTGAAGTGTTTCAGGATTCCTGATCACTGTGGCTACCATGTGGATGCTGCGTTACAGACCAGACGTACTGCTCTGTTACCTTTTTCTTGCCACTGTCACAGGTAAGGGATTATACCTCACTGTGTTTTACAACCATTGTATGTCCTTTCACATATCCTTTTTTCACTGATGTGCTCCACCCTTTTTTTTCTACATAGATCTATTTTACACTTTATTTAACCCATGCTACTATGTCACAGACTGCCAGTTTAACCCATGTTACTGTATATGTAACAGACTGCTAGTTTAACATATGTTTCTATTTATGTCACAGCAGAGACTGCCAGTCTAACTCATGCTACAGTATATGTGGATACTGCCAGTTTAACCAATGATAAAGTGTATGTGAAAGAGACTGCCATGTGACCCATGTTACAGTGTCTATGACACACTGCCAATTTAACCCATGCTACAGTGTTCATGACAGACTGGCAGTTTAACCCATGTTACATTGTTGTTACATGGTATGTGTCTGATTGCTTGTTTAACCCATGTTACAATATGTGACAGACTGCCAGATTAACCCATGTTACTGTATGTGACAGAGACTGCTAATTGAACCATCTTACTGTGTATGTGACACACTTCCAATGTTCTGTTATAAACTCCATTTCATTGGTGTGACTGAAAAGATTATATCTTTGACACTGGACATAATTTATATGTTACCATTAGATATGAAATTCTAATTGACTGTTAAACAGTTTTAGATTTTCTGTCAGTAGTAAACAAAATATTGCATTTCTAACATTTTAAACAATGTGTAACCTGTGAATGTACTAGTCATGTGTCTCATCAAAGTCGCAATTTGACAGTGCAACACTGTCCAGAATCATGAGAGGCTGATCTTTCATCAAGTATGACCTAATGAACCATGTCTGTGTTGAGTTGTATTTCATGTAACCCACAGTATGAGACCAAATATTGTATCTGAAGTGTGACATCAAAAATTGTATCCCAAGTGTGACACCAAATATTGTATCTGAAGTGCTGTTTTAACTGTTGAATTCACATCACATTATCTATTGTCTATGTTGTTTGTTAAGCTGATTACTCCTAAATGCATAGACTAAGATCTGCCAATGCATTATGTGATGGTAGATCAAGGTCTATGCAGTTAGTGATTGAATCTGACTTGAAAGTGAGTATACATATTAAATATCACATCTGATTCAAATGTAATTAGCCTAACAACATTTGATTTTTGTTGTTTCAGAGCAGAACGTGAAGAATATAAATTTCCTTTATAAAGGGGAAAATTATTTAAACACTTAAAATTGTCATTGTTTGTAAACATGGAAATAGTAATATTAGTTTTTATAATAATTATAGTAATGAAGTTTTTCCTAATTTTTTTATATATATTTGAACACTTTTTAAGCAACCCGGGCAATCAATTGAAAGAGCAGACTTGATTGATTTTTGCTGGTTAACATGAATGGAACATTTCTTATTCTTTTCAAATTGTATTCAATATTAACCTAAAGTCTCTGAGATAGAGAGAATCAATTTAGCTACAGACTGTTCTCCAGTCTAATCCAGGGAGTTTGTCATGTGATACAGTGTATAACATAACACCAATCTGCTTTTCATTTGAAATCTGTTAATCCAATTGTATCAGTAGTAGACGAAAATTAAAAAGTATCCAAAACCACTTGTCACATTATTCCATATAGCCTTCCAGTTCCTTTGTTAGATTTTCACTGAAAACCCTCACTTGTCACTTAGGATAAAAGAATGCAGAGAACCCATTGTCTTTGGAATGAGGGTACTTTTACACTATCCAGGTAAAATTTAAGGAAAAAAAATAACGAAAATCACAGGAGGGGTGAGGGTGAATGGGGGGTGGGGGTGAATCTCAGAAGTACAGTAAGCTATATTCCAGTATAAATGGTAAGGGAAATGCATTCTGTAGGCTTATGCAGCTCCAAAGCCATAGTAATCCATGCAAACACATATTTATTAAATTCACCATGATAGGTTTTTTGTTTGAAGCAAAAAAGCTAACAGCATGACTCTTCAGTACCATAACTATCAGTTTGTGGTTGCTCTTGCAATAAATAGTCAAACTACCACATATACTCACTTATAAGTCCAGTCAAATTGCAAACAACAGAGATCCTTATCTGCTGTATTATAATGCAACTGCAGATCAGGGTCTGTTTTTCATTCTACTGAATACTCCTAACAAATTACACTGAACCAGATCTGTGGGCACATTGTATGATGGCAGATCTGGGTCTCTGCAGTTTGCAATTGGATTTCACTTATAACCAAGTAAATATGGTATATTGGTCTTGGAATGGCTTCCATTCATATATATCTGGCATATCTGCAGATGATGTCACACAAATATGCTGATGTCATTAAAGGTTTTCATTGTGGCACTAATACTTATTCTGTTTAGGTGTTTATGTTGAACATAAATTTCTTGCTCAAATAAAATCTGTTGCATTTATGTAGCCAATCTGCTGCTATGAACAAGTGTTTGATTTTCTAGATTGTACAAAATCATCACTTCTTATAAGCTGCATTTAATCCAATCTTCCAAGTACATGTGCGCCAGTCTAGGAGTAGCTTCAAGTACATGTGCGCCAGTCTAGGGGTAGCTCCAAGTACATGTGCACCAGTCTTGGGGTAGTTGATTGGAAGGGCAAAAGCCATTGTTCCTTAACTGATCTTTACTTAATTTACAGCGAATCAGATTAAAATGATCAGATTCATCCAAATAGTGGTCATTAAGTTCAAACTTCAAAAGCATTATTAGTTTTTTTTTAAATGGAACTATAGTCAATTTATTCAATATTTTTCAATAAGATTAATAGTAAGGAGTAACATCAGAGAAATTAAAATAAAAACAACTTAGGAACTGACTTCTGACACACACACACACACACACACACACACACACACACACACACACACACACACACACACACACACACACACACACACACACACACACACACACACACACACACACACACACACACACACACACACACACACACACACACACACACACGTTGACCAAGCAGTATATTTGAAATCTGACAAAAGAGATTATTTAAATTTTAAAAATATAACTAAAGACTACAATATCTTTATGGAAGTAACAGTAAATGACTTGGAGTTTATTGGTTCTGGTTACTGAATTAAACAGTACAAGATCATCTATCTACTGGGGTTGAACAAATGAGCGACCCTATTTCTAGACCATTTAGTACAGGCAAAATTTGATGGGAGAGACATTATTAAAATTACAGCAATATTGCAAACTCAAGCAATATTGGATATGTGGGCCATATGTCATAGGTCTTCAACACAGAATAATTACTTACCCCCTGACAATAAGACTTGGTACATAAACCCCTGCGATCATGCAAAACTGGGATTGTAAAAAGTTGTTCATCCCCAGTGTTGGATCAAATAGCTTTCTATTGACTTGTCACTTCTTAAGAAATTGAGTGTGATAAATCTTTGTATCCACAGTAACTGAAGATTGAAGATGCCGAATAATTTATTCACTAGTTCACGCCAGACAGACCACCCTCGTGTAAATTTTGTGGGGATTTATTGGGTGAGGTTAGTAAATTTCATGGGGATTCATTTGTAAATATTAGCAAATATTTTTTAGAACAAGATTGTGCTAAAATGTTTAATGTTCAAATAGTTCTTTCATGCTTCAGGCTACAGTAAAAATATATCCTTTAAGATTTTGTGAGAATATACACTCTTCTCAGTTTCTCTCCAATTACTCTTTTCCAGACTGACAAATCACATTTACCAGACTGGGAAATTGTATTTTCCAGAGTTGGACATCATATTTACCAGCTGAGAGAATGCATTGAATTGTACCTGTACAAGCTATTTATTTTACTTTGATATTTAATGCATTGAGACAAATAAGTCAAAAAATCATATCGATATCAAATTTTAAAAGATTGTTTTTTCTTAATCTGGGTTCAAAATATGTTGCATAACCTTCCAGCATCTGAATTCTTTCCAAATCAGAATGTTAATCTTCATAATTTCTAATAAATTGGTCCTTTTCTCCATGGTTTTGGTCTCTACAGTAAATCAAGCAAGTGTTAACGTATTTGTGATTTATCTCCCATTGTACACCTTTCCTTGCATGCATGCAACTTTTTTTAATCAACCATCAACTAGTTGCCATTGTTTAATTAGGGTCCAGCACAGCGAGGATAGCAAAGTCATATAGTAATCATGTTGTCCAGTCAGCCATCAATCTGTCGACAGTTTGTTTCCAAAAGATTGCTGGGAATTGTTAGACCTTAACCAAATTAACCATGCAGCTTTATGTTGATTAGACCTCAAAAGAATTAATTCAGTTTTGTGCCATCTGTGGCACCTTTTACAGGAGTTAAAATCTATGACTGCCAGGCCTCCTGACTTTGTTTATGTGGTATAATTTTATTCAAAATAATTGAATTTTATATAGATAATACCTTGAACAATTTTTTAAAAATATTTCTTTTGTTGGATTTCAAGTGATTTTGAAATGTAGATTTATATTATTGGAACCTTGGATGTGTTTAATTACTTGCGATTCCACAACTTCATTGCCTTAAAGTATGTCCTCCAATTACCAGGTCTCCTGAATTCGGTTTCAACAACTTCATTGAATTGAAGTATGCCTCCCCCCAATTTACCAGGTCTCCCAAATTCAGTTTCCACAACTTCATTGACTTAAAGTATGCCCTGCAATTGCCAGGTCTCCTGAATTCGGTTTCCACAACTTCACTGAATTGAAGTATGCCTCCCCCCAATTTACCAGGTCTCCCAAATTCAGTTTCCACAACTTCATTGACTTAAAGTATGCCCTGCAATTGCCAGGTCTCCTGAATTTGGTTTCCACAACTTCACTGAATTGAAATATGCCTCCCCCCAATTTACCAGGTCTCCCAAATTCAGTTTCAACAACTTCATTGACTTAAAGTATGCCCTGTAATTGCCAAGTCTCCTGAATTTGGTTTCCACAATGTAAGGGAGCTACTCTCGAACACTTGGCAGACTGCTTGCCTGCCAATCCTCCAGACAATGCTCAGTTTCTTGAGACTTAAAAAGTGTTTTGAGGTTGGGGAGAAAATATCAGTGCATGTGACCCCAAAAAGCAAAAAATTGTACAGTAAAGAGTAATTATCTACTCATATGAGCCTACATAAAATGACTGGAAATTCTAATGTGAATCAAGGAAAATAACATATTTTATTTCTTTTTGTTAGGAAGTATTTTATACACTTACAAGAAAAAAAATAATTGGTAGACATACCATCACCACACACATATGTTCCCACACTCACAAAGCCACAACCACAAAGACTTTAAATTTAAAAAAGCCCACCAAGTTTCTATCTTTAATGTTTTTTGAAACAAAATCCTAGCCACTTCGATCCCCCTCATTTGTTCCCTTAGTTACATTTCATATTGAGCATTCATGCATTATCCCAATGTATGTGGTGTTGCTGTGTTGATGGATGTTGTATACTCCAGAACGACTAATGTTGATATGGTGCTTGCTGAGTTCCTGGGGACAAAAAAAATTGTAATTGGAAAGTAATAGAAAAGGGATGGAAAAATGTCATGGAAAGTAATGGAAAAATGATGGAAAATAGTCAAAAATTCAAAATCTCCCTTGTCAATCAATGTGTTTGATGTAAAGTGGGTGGATCAGATTTCAATAAGTGGAGGAGGAGGATATCTTGACAAAATCTGATTATTTGGTTCTCTTTCTATCATGTTTGTAAATATTATTATTATTTCTGGTGTACAGATGCAGTTGTCTGGCCTTTTTGTCATTCACATTAAAGAATCTAGTCATGGAAATGAGAAATTTATTATGGAAAAATCATTGCAAATAAAATCAGATTTGTATAGGAACCCTGTGTTTAGTGTATGTTCAAAGAATAAAATGCTCCTTTGTGCTGCCGTGTTTTACAAAGTCAAACTCTGTTGACCACAGGAGTTCTTAAATTTAGTTTGCTGGACTTTGCTCACTTCACAGAGGCTGATCCTTCATCACTACAGCCTTTCAGGATTTTGCCTTAATAAACAATGAATTAAATGTACACTATTCTGAGTACCTAAATAATCATATGTATATTTAATATGCCAGAACTGCTTCTGTGTTTCTTTGCAAAGGGCATTTGACACCCATTTTTCCATTCCATGATATAGCCAATAATGTGTTAAATCTGGCATTATAAAAGCAACAAAACAAATAAACAATTTTTACAACATGACTTTAGAAAGATCAGTTGGATTTCAACCAAATTTGGTGTGGGGCTTTACATTGATAAAATCTTCAATGACTTTGATTTCCAGTGTTTTACATGATTTATGCCCCCAGATTACCTATGTACCTGACTGGTTACAACAGCACAACTTTGCAAAGATTCTTGGTTTTCAACGAACTTTAGTGTGCAACTTTCTATTGATTGGATGTTGAATAAGCTTGAAGATGGGAGATGCACCCTCCGATTGCCTGTTCTCCAGACATTGGTTTATAAACTTTACCAAAGTTTGTTGGATATGAGCCAAATTTGGCATGCGGCTATATATTGAATTGAATTTGATTTCCAGTGCTTTCTGACCTCATTTACAGAGTCATGCCCTCTCATTGTCCATTTCTTGAGTTTGATTTCAGCAGCTTTAATTTATTAACAATTTTTGAATTGCAAGCACATTTTTGCATACAGCTTTATTTGATGAGATCTTTAATGACATCAGTTTCAGGCATTTCACAAAATTTAGCAGAGTTATGACCCATGATTTCTGAGCCTTTTAATTTTGATTTCTGTAGCATAACCACTAAGTATTTTTGATTTCCACCAAATTTTATAATATACCTTTATATTGGCAAGACTTTGAATAAATTATAATTCCACTATACATTGACACCATTTACAAAAGTTATGGCCCCTGTTTGCCCATCATTATGATTTGGGTTTCTCAGCATTACTTTACCAAGCATTGTTGGATTTCAAGCAAATTTGACATGGAGTTATATATTTATGAGAGAATGAGTTAAATTTCCTGCACTCCACATCATCATACAGTATCTGAACCATGCAGACAAGATACAGTATCTGAATTGTGTAGACAAGACACAGTATCTGAATTGTTGAGACAAGACACTGTATTTGAATTGTGTAGACAATATATTATATCTGAATCGTGTAGACAAGACACAATATCTAAATTGTGTAGACAAGACACTGTATTTGAATTGTGTAGACAAGATACTGTATCTGAATTGTGTAGACAAGACACAGTATTTGAATTGTGTAGACAAGACACAGTATTTGAATTGTGTAGACAAGACACAGTATTTGAATTGTGTAGACAAGACACTGTATTTGAATTGTGTAGACAAGACACTGTATTTGAATTGTGTAGACAAGACACTGTATTTGAATTGTGTAGACAAGATACTGTATCTGAATTGTGTAGACAAGACACAGTATTTGAATTGTGTAGACAAGACACTGTATTTGAATTGTGTAGACAAGACACAGTATTTGAATTGTGTAGACAAGACACAGTATTTGAATTGTGTAGACAAGACACTGTATTTGAATTGTGTAGACAAGACACAGTATTTGAATTGTGTAGACAAGACACTGTATTTGAATTGTGTAGACAAGATACTGTATCTGAATTGTGTAGAAAAGATATTATATCTGAATCGTGTAGACAAGACACAATATCTAAATTGTGTAGACAAGATAGAGTATTTGAATGATTTAGACAAGATACAGTATCTGAATACCCATATTGTCCAAATTTTGCTTTCCCATCACAAGGTCCAGGAATCATTGTAGCTCATTACGTTGAGCATTGGACTCTGAATCGGAGAGTTGTGGGTTCAGTACACTCACAGGCCAGTGTGTGTCAGCTGCCTTCATGTATCCATGTGGAAGGCACTTAGCTCTCATTTCCTCAGTGTGATATAGCCATTTATGTGTTAAAAGAGCTGTTAAAACCAACAAACCAAACCCAACACAAGTTATGGAGTGTACTTGCTTATAAGACGAGTCAAACTGCAAGCAACAAAGATTCACATCTGCTGTAGCTTCACATGCCTGCAGATCAGGGTTTGTGTATTTTTTTGTACTGATTTCTCCTTGCAAACTGCACACACCCAGATATGTCAGCACAATACGCAGTTTGCAGTTTGTCTCATCTTAGAAGCGAGTTTAGATGGTATTCTCTGTAAGACCCTGCCATGCAAATTGTAGAAGGAGGACCCTTTGTGATGACCTCAGTGTTTGTAGCTCTGTTTTTTTCATTACTATTGATCTAAATATTTGGAATGCTATCATTTTGAATCATGTTATTCAACTTGTAGGGTTCTTAATTTCTGTGCATTTCATCACTTAGAGAAAGTAAAGCTTGTGTAAAAATCAATTTGAAAGCCTTCATTGCATCACGTATACATTATGGTTGCAAAACTTGATGAGCATTTTTTTCCACATATATAATATGAAGATGGAATAAGAGAAATTTCCATGTAATGATTCTACAAAAAGCATGAATTTGTTTGCATTTCTGGTTGTATGTAAACTGAATATATTTGCAAACTGCATAGACTTGAATCAACTGCTGCATAATGCACCAGCAGATCTGGTTCTATGTAGTTTATTTGGCCTAATCAATAGAATAAATATCAAAACCCTGATCTGCCAGCACATTATGTAGTGGCAGATCAGGGTCACTCTTATCTGTAGTTGGATGTGACTTGTTCATGATTATATATAGTAATTTACATTGCTTGTACAGTGTACTTATTATAACTGTCTATGGAAGTGGTAGAGTATACTGCCTTAAAATGAGACTGCCTTATGAGGAGTGAAGCCTTGTAATGAGACTGCCTTATAAGGAGTGAAGCCTTGCAATGAGACTGCCTTATAAGGAGTATTGCCTCGTAGTGAGATTGCCTTATAAAGACTAAAGCCTTGTATTGAGACTGCCTTATAAGGATTAATGCGTTATAAGGGATTGTAGTGAGACTACCTTATAAGGATTAATGCCTTGTATTGAGACTGTCTTATAAAGATTAATGCCTTATAAGGGATTGTAGTGAGACTACCTTATAAGGATTAAAGCCTTGTATTGAGACTGTCTTATAAGGATTAATGCCTTATAAGGGATTGTAGTGAGACTACCTTATAAGGATTAATGCCTTGTATTGAGATTGCCTTGTAGGGAGTAAAGCTGTGTAGTGAGACTTTCTTATAAGGGGTAATGCCTTATAGTGAGACTGTACTGTTTTATAAGGAGTAAAGCCTTCTGGTAGGACTGACTTATAAGGAGTAAAGCCTTGTAGTGAGACTGCCTTATTAGGAGGACTGCCTTATAAAAAGTGAAGCCTTGCAGTGAGACTGCCATATAAAGAGTATTGCCTTGTATTGAGACTGCCTTATAAGGGGTTGTAGTGAGACTACCTTATATGGAGTAAAGCCTTGTAGTGAGACTGCCTTATAAGAAGTAATGCCTTATAGTGAGTGTTAGCGTGCTGTGGTGGCTCAGCTATCGTTATCTAGCAGATGATCAACTACTGTGTTGTTGCCCGGATCGAGTAAATAATAAATTAAAATATTAAAGTAACAGGTGGAATAAACAGAGATCTGAGCAGAGATATAGAACTGAGCAACACTAGCCCCCGTATGTATAATAAGACAGTTTAATCAGCTATATAAACAAAACGAAATTGAACATGACATTTAAATCATACACTTTCTCTGAGAAATAAAATTACCAAATTTGTAGGAAATGAAATTAGCCATTCTTTTATACTGATAAGTCAAATTTCATTATGAAATCTAGTGAATGATTGAACTCAATTGCCATGTTTGTCTGTATAACCTGGTTGCTTGCCAGTCAATTCAAATTCAATGTTGGTGACAGGTCAGGTTGTTGTATTCCTTTTTCCTCCTCTCTTTCTCTCATCCAGTCTCGTTTTTTATCATTGACTTTAATATTTCTCCTCTACTTTCCAACTGTATGGGTTGTATATATGTGCTGTTACCTTGAAAGATACATAAATAAGCGACCTTAATATTTGTCAGGTTTTTTTCTCTTCTGGGGTTGAACAGTATCCCCACTCTTATTATATCAGATATCATCTTATCATAGTTCAACAGAAACTAAGGCTAATATGGGTCAGTTCACATCCTGACAACTGATACACAACTGTATTACCAGAAGATTAATGTCTCTCCTTAGGACTATTTTAACTATGACATAAACTAGACCTCTTAATAACTAGTACTATACCCCTGCTGTGGATTATAAATCACTAACTTGACTAAATGTCAGTTGGCAGGCGTTCTTAATGCTAATACCATCAATTCTCAGCTAAAAGAATTCACAACTTAATTACACAAATTAATTAATGGAATTCATTTCATGTCATAGCTACCTTACTTGCTACTAACAATTCAATGACATGATATTTCCATAGTAATATCAGTTCCTAGCCTACATGATTCAGATCACTTCACACACTTTTCTCAAATTGGTATAGAGAGTAATGCATGAAATTCCTAGAATACATGATTCCTATTACATATAAATGAGTAAATTCAATCAATTCTCTCAAGATCCATATCAAGTAAATAATGTTTGACATTCTTAGAATAAATGAGTCATATAACATTCAAGACAAATGAATGCAAACAATTAACTTCTGAACTCATCAGAGTCAAATTGGTATATGAATTTAAAACAAATAAATTCAACAAATAATTGTGAAGCTCTATCAATGAACAAATTGTACAAGAGAGACATACCTTGTGCCTTCTCAAGACTCACTCTTTTCTATGTAGCAGAATCTCTTTGTTCCTTTAAATTCTGTGTCCCTCAACTTTCAGACACCTGTCTCTTGGACAATTTATAATGAGAAAATTCTTGTTATTTTCCCAGAGATAACTTCTTGCTAATTTCCTGACGGAAAATACTTGAAACATTGAATTTTGTCAGGGAATACACATCCCTTATTTAGCTTAGCCAATCAGGATTAACTTTAACTAACCACCAAAAATTAACCGATGCCTATCCAGGTTTGAGAAACACCTCATATTTTCATGCTTTCTTAAGAATTATTTCTGGAAAATCTCAAAATCTCATTTTATGACACTTATTTGCAATGGTGCAAATTTTTTCTGGATTGGATCCACTTTGTTGTTTTTCCACTACTTAACCCCCAATTTATCTCACCTCTCCATCTGTCTTACCATTATCCCAAAGGATTCCAATTAAAAATCAATCATGCCCCAAACCAGGGTTATTAAACCATGCAGGCTAGCAATTTATTGTGGGCCTAGCCCATTTTAAATCGTTAATTGTTATGAGTAACACTGACCAGGACAAGATTCACTCAGCTATATGTTGCTATAACATCTTACAAAATTCATACTGTTACAGTGAGACTCTTTTATAAGGAGTAAAGCCTTGGAGTGAGACTGCATTATAAGGAATAAAGCATTGTAATGAGACTGCCTTATAAGGAGTAAAGTTTTAAAAAATCAATAAGAAAGCCTTTATTGCATTTCATACATATTATGGCTGCAAAACCTTCATGACAGTATTTTCCACATGTATAATAAGTGAATGGAACAAGAGATTCCCATAAAATGATTCTTCAGATAATGCCTTTCCAGCAGGCACTAACGTATATACTTACATGCAAGTAAAACCTATCTGCAAACTGCATAGACCCAGATCTGCTGTTGCATAATGCATTGGCAGATCAGGGTCTTTGTAGTTTGTTTGGCCCAGTGAGTAGAATAAAAAACAAAGAACCTCAATTTGCTGGTGCATTAAGAGACAATGGATCGGGGTCAGTGTTGGTTGCAGTTGGGCATGACTTGTACATGATTACATATGGTAATCCACATTAATTTTGCAGCACACTCCCTCATTATAGCACTGACCATAGTAGTTATAGAGTATACTGCCTTATAGTGAGACCACCTTATAATGAAGTATATGATACAGTACTCCCTCATTATAAAGCTTTCTATATGAATCATAGAGGATACAACCTTATAGCGAGACCACCTTGTAATGAAGTACATAAAATACATATAATTTTTACAAGTACTTAATGAGATGTGTTCCATGACCTGATAACAGGAACAGTTTTATAATGAAGGGCTTTATAGTGTGGGAGTGGTGGATTCTGAATATAACACTATGCAATGCTAAAGGTGGGTTATTATTCAAATACCAAAATGCATTGAAATACTGTGAATTCATTCATTTTTGTGGGTTTAACTTTTAATGGGTTTGCCAAAATAAATAAAATTTTCGTCAATACTTCAATTGGTGGTTGATAAGGGGTTTCTATTATTTCTAAAGATGCATTATTGTTCTTTGGGTATTAAAATTTTTTGCAACCATGAATTTGATGAAAATTGGTACCCTACAAAAATTGTGATTCACAGTGGTTTAAATTCAGTATTCAATTGAGAGTACCCTACAAAAAATAGTATGGTGAGTTCAAAGCGGTTTAATTTCAGTATTATTTGAGATGAGTTTGATATCCTGTTGTGTGATTCTAGTTGAGTTAAAACATGCAAGTCTCGTGCTATCAGACGTTTAGCATCATGGAACAGAAGCCGTTCCCTAAGACCTGGTCATGTAGACCCATGTATTGATTGTTTGCCAGGTTAGAAAATGTGGCTTTCTTTTCTTGTAGTAGGCTGTATCAGTATCCCTACTGGTTAACCAAATGTTGTATCTATCAGATATCATACTGATAAATGATATGTCAATTGTAATTTACTCAGTGACAAGGTTTTGCCACTAGACCTGTGAGTTCACTGCCTGCCATAAACACCATGAATAAAAAAATGTCAGATTTCAGTAATAGGCTGCCCAGGCTATTTCTTTTGTAGTTTGTCTATGTCTTTCACATAATTGAATGTTTTTTAACAAGGTCATAGGGCTTCAATATTTTATTTTTTAATAACAAGGGCAGGTTAGTCTAACTGCTGTGACCTACACATCATCCTTATTATTGACACAGATTAATGCCATCATGAAGATGCAAAAGACTGTATAGGCAGAACACTCTTGCTGAATCAAAGGACATTTTAAGCTGTTTTACATTTACCTTTTTTTGTATACCTTTTACTGAATTTTGATATCTCTACTTTTTATTATCTTAATATACTTAATTTTTGACATTTATTTAGAAGGGTTTTTCTGTCAAAAGTTTTATTATATTCTTCATTTTTTCATTTTTAGAACTTTTCCTTTTATTTGGCACCATATATGCTATTTTCTGCTTATATAGAAAGAAATTTTAAGTTGTAATGTAAACCAAGGAATGTTTAACTCATACTCAAATGCCGGTTATTGTATCTATAAATGATCAGCAAAATTAACAATGCTTTGAATATCCTTATTTCCTCTGGTACTCCCAGCTTTTATTATCTTTTTACTGACCAAGATTTTTATTTCTCTGAAGGATCACCCCAGTCTCAATACACTGTTACCTTGTCTAAATAATGACTAGTCATAAACTAGTATTCAGAGAGGTCACAGGTTAAAACCCTGGCTGAATCATGCCAAAGACATAAAAATGGTACTACTTAGCTGCCTGGCTTGGCACTCAGTACACATGTACTTAGAGGTTAGTGCTAAGGACTCAGTCAGCCTGGTGCCAATATGATGTGACTGGGTGGGACATGATGCTACATGTCTGCGGCATAATGCCCCTGTATTAGACATCACTATAAACAGCCACCTGCAGACATTGTAGCGATATGACTGCAAAATTCTTAAAACTACATTAAAAATCAAAATCACACACATATAGTGTTCAGAGACTAACTTAAAAATTAGTTTTAGATATAAACTAGTATTCAGAGAGTCACAAAATAATTTTACTTCAATATAGTGAACATCGCTGTGACGTCATAGGGCATGATCACGTGGGGGATTCCCTGGTCTGGTTGGCAGAAGGACCATAGGCCTACTCCACATTTGATTGAATACGCTTGTTTACCAGAAGTTTTATATATATATATATATATATATATATATATATATATATATATATATATATATATATATATATATAATCAAACACTGTTTAACAGTGAAATTTATTGCAGTAATCATTGATCACAATAGGTCTTTATACAAAGACATGCAATTAAAGAACTTCAAAACCAATACACCCACATCCATTTTGAAAACGAAATAAGTTTCTATGATGGAACCATGATAAGTTGTATCATTTTGTCGTTGATAATGAGTAAAACAACATCAAAAAATTCTGTCTCCAGCTGTTTATGCATATAATCATTTATAAACAAAGGAAATGTAAAGTTCAGTGATAGAACATGGCAACAATGTGCATCGCCTTCTCTTTATTTTACATAATGGGTTTGCGATGAAGATGAGATGACAAGAAACGGATAATTGTCCATAGCTTTTACATCCTATCTTTCAGGACAAACTTTCATGGCAGTCAATTTGTTTTATGAAAATTAACGTTTATCAAATAACTCTCTCTCTCTCTCTCTCTCTCTCTCTCTCTTTCTCTCTCTCTCTCTCTCTCTCTTTCTCTCT
>JAECUM010043986.1:0-14432 GCA_016617855.1 Megalonaias nervosa
TTGGGACCGCCGCTTGCAAAACTTAGAATCTTGTCGTCGGGATGCTCGTCGGTCCAGGCTCCTAAACGGTCTCCTTCGATTACAGGGTGAGGTTGACCCAGACGATCGATGTAGATGCAATTGTCCGTGTCAAAATACAGCACACGATCTCCTAACAGTTCTAATACTTCGTACAGTTTTAAGCGAGCATGAGCTGTCACGTAAGTAAGCCGCACTGATGACATTTCCAAATTCGTCGTCTTCTACAAAGTCCAGTTCTTCTTCGTAATTGACTAAGATCAAGTCCTCGCGAAGGACGTCCACTTGTTTCATGTTTTTGGTTTTGTCGTGAATCATCTGGAAGTAACGAGAAGGTTCTGTCAAATACTCCGTCTTGGGTAAACACGGTCATTGTGCCATTTTACCCCACAAGCAATTTAACATCACTTTGGCAAACGATCGCCTTCCTTCGTTTTTCTCGATGTGGTCTAAAATGATGCCTTCCTGCTCCCAGTATTTGTCTTTGAATTTCTTTTGGTCTTCGGGAGTGTGGCACCAGGAAGGATAGCCACTGGCTTCTTGTTTCAGTTTCATAAAGGCATTCACGTAGTCTGCGAAAATGCCTTTCTGAGTCTCGTCACCCTTGTGGTATATTTCTGTCTTGGGAAAGTGGTAAATTTCGTACACTTCTAACAGTTGGTATCCCAGGTCCAGACCTTTAAACAATTCCACGCTGACCCACGTTCCCGTCAAGGCGCGTTCTGCCTGGGTGTGCTGACAAGGTTGGTCTTGGTTGCACGTTTCGGCACAAGTACGGCACAAGGGAAACATCAGTTTTCCTTGGCAATGGTAAGGTAAAACGGGATGGTACAAGTACGTGGGAGGCAAAACTTTACATTTGATCAATCCTTCGTATTCGCGAATGTTGTCCAGGTCGATGTGTTCCGTCAGCAATTGCGGGTGCCCTGCGGAAAAGTGACAATATTTGCACACGTACAGATACAGAGAACACACGTCCAAGTATTTGATTTCCTCTTCTTTCTCTTCGTCGGATTGGTAGAGCAAACAGGTGGCATTCGTCCGTCCTCTTTGCAAACTGTCCCTTGGGTTCAGTGGGTCCACCAGCTTGTAACTTTCCACGATGCGCTTAAACTCGGGATCGGTTTTCAATCGCTGATGGTACTCGTGTTCCCACATTTCTACCACTTGGTATCCTTGCTGTTCTAACTTCAAGCGTCGCTGACAAGTGGCCTGGTACAAGTCTTCCATGGTTCGTTGTAAAAACTGATTTGTCGTGTTACGTTGAGGGTAGCAGATAGGACATCCGTGAAATAAGCACCCGTTAAACTCGTACACGATCTTGGGGTTTTCTAAGTCCCAGCCGTTCACAGAATACCTTCCGATGGTCTTTTCGCCTCCTCCGTTGCGAGCATTTTGGATCCATTTGTCTTCCTTGTCGCACAAGTAATGTAGCCAGCGTATGGCTTTGACCGAGTATTGACGTTTGACAAAATTGGTCGTTTGAGGACTGATGACAGCTAGGGTGTTTTCGGGCATGAATCGTTGGCGGTACACTAAGGAACCCGATTTGGCAATGGTGCAAGCTTCTTTCAAAGGATTGATCACTCCGTGTTCCATGAACAATTCTCGAAATTTTCCACAGCAACGCCGTAAAATGTCCACGTCGGAACGACAATATTTTAACATTTCTTCCTGAAAGTCGAAGGGG
Source organism: Megalonaias nervosa (assembly GCA_016617855.1). Classification (NCBI taxonomy): domain Eukaryota; kingdom Metazoa; phylum Mollusca; class Bivalvia; order Unionida; family Unionidae; genus Megalonaias; species Megalonaias nervosa. The sequence continues at coordinate 1,709 of JAECUM010043986.1, forward strand.
TCCGAGGTGTGAGTCTGGTACCATGCGTAGAAAGCTTCTCGTTGTTCGGTACGCATGTTGTCGGGGTCGTAGTAGTGAGCCTCAGGCAAATGGGATAGAACGGCTTGTTGATTGGTTTCGGTATTTAAAAAGTGTGGAAAATAGCCTTTGGCCGTTTCTGTCATTCCAAACGTTTTAGGCATTCGGCTCAAAGGCATGGCCAAGTAACTCATCGAATCTTTAAACTGCACCTGACCCACTTGCATGGAAATGATTTTGGCTCCGTTCAAAGTCACTTTAGGATGTTCGGTACTTTGTTCCGTATAATATCTGTGGAGAAATTGCCCATCGTATCCGGAGAAATTGTGAGCCATCACCGTGGCATAGCGATGACAATCTCCGTAACGTTCGATGTCCTCTTGACTCCACGTCTCGTCGATAGGGTTTAAGATCCATTGGGCGAGATCGGTCAGCGTGTTTGGTCCCCGAAATATTTTTTCACGTCCTCCAGGAATCTTGCTACAGTGAGGGCAATGACTAAAGATAGGTTCTTGGATGCACTTCTCGCACGCTCGGTGAGCCACGCAGAAATTAGGAATGTGAATGCTAGTCTCTTGCATGCATTCGAAATCGAAAAAGATGAAATGGCCTTTCTTCTGGTTATCTTCTTCTTCTTCCTGTTGGGGTTGGTATTTTTGAATGTAGCATTGGTGTTCTAAGTCCACGATTTGCGACAAATGTGACATCGTTTCTTTCCTGAACAGACGTGAGCCTTGGCACTATTGGTACGTATGCCTTGTCCACTAGTAGGGCACAATCTCAGGAGTTGGCAAGCACATTTCTGCTGTGAACATTGCGTCTTCAGATGTTGTTGGTAACAGGTTCGACTGACAAAAGTGCGTTGACAAGCTGGGCAGTGCACTCGTTATTGTCCTTCATCCAGACAGGGTTTAGAGGCTAAACATCCTGAGCATCTCGATCCACAATGCTTGTGTTGCTCTCGATTGTTATAGCCATAGTCACATTTCTTACAGTAATAACTGTATCCCAGGAACGCAGTGATACTGGTGATGGCATCGAAATGTTCATCGTGATGATAGACGTGAATGTACTTTCCATCTTTGAAATGTTTGCCTCGAAACAACAGAGGTCCCCGCACTTCTTGAGGGTGCACTTTCAAGGTGTAGCGTGGAGCCAAGACGTCTTGCAATTTTTGCATTTCAGGAATGCCGCAGGATGTGTCTTTGGATAGGAGTTCTGCTTCTCTTCGTTGTTTGGATCGGCTAGATTTCTGAATAGTTTGCCAGACTCTTTTCCATTCTGCCGTGTCGTTCTTGTCAGCATACATTCGTCCCACCACGATGGCACGGGGTAAACACATCTGGTCTTGAGGGTTGTTCATTTGGACGAGGTTCGTTTTTGTGCTGCGAAGGTCGTCCACCAATAACACCTTTTTGCGTTATCCTGTCCTTTGGGGAAGAGAAACGTGGGTCATAAACAGTGTCGCTTTCCCGTCGGTGATGTGAAACTTGTCGTTGGATTGTTGCACGGTTTGAATCTTGTCGATGACTTTGGAAGGTGTCAATTCTGCCGGGCTGCTAAACTCGATCCAAACGGGGGACTTCAAACTGTCGTGATGAACGGAAAGTCTCAAGCGATCGTCTTCTTTGGCTTCACTTTGCCTTTTCAGTGTGGTTAACAAAGAATCCCACACATCGGTGATGAACCCCTCTGCTTTCTCCAGCGGTACGTCGGACTTGAAATCTTTAAACTTCACCGCGTACGTGTAGGCTGTGGTTCTAAATTTTCTGGAGGAGCGTTTGTCCGTCTCTCGAATGTGGAAATACTTTTCAGGGTTTACTGGTGGTGATGGACTTTGACTTGGTGTAGACTCTCTGAAAGAAATTTGATACATTTGTTTCAGACTTCTTAACTCTGCCAAAATTAGCAAAGTGCTTAAGTTTGTTCAGTTTTCTTATTTCAAGCCCTACAAAAGAATACCAAGTTTGTCTTGAAAGAGGACTGAAACTCTAAGTGACGCGGACGTGAAGGAAAACACCCCGTTTGTTACTGCAGTTAGCTGTTATTGTGTTGATTCTAATCATGCTTACCTTATATCTTTGTGTTTTATAGGTCATATTTCTCCTGATGTAAATACATGCATGAATAAACAAACAGCTTGGGTCATCATCCTTAAGGTTCACTGAACTTTAGCTTCTTTACTTCATACAAACCCCAGATTCACAAAATTGAAGAAAAAAAAAATAAACAACAAAAAATAGTAAAACTAACGCAAGAACAATCGTACCCTGGGTGATCCCACGGAAATTATGTCAATTTTTATGGTCAAATACATCACAGCATATTTAAATGAACTGTTCTGTGAGAACTTTATTTCCACGTTATCAAAAATGGAGGAATTTTTAGTTGCCTACATCTTCAGTTCACTCTTGTGATATTTAATAATGGTATATTTTTTTTCCTGTGAATCTTTCTTAAGGAAAATATACCGTAAAAACAAACGTAAGTGTCGTGATATTTTTTTACAGTAGGGATAACATTCTCTCTCTCTCTCTCTCTCTCTCTCTCTCTCTCTCTCTCTCTCTCTCTCTCTCTCTCTCTCTCTCTCTCTCTCTCTCTCTCTCTTCGCCATAGTAGTTTTGATTGAAATCCTAATGGTATCTGTTCCCGTTTGAAGATACCTCTCCAAAATTGTGATCAGTAGTCACCATAATTATGTGAACTCTTCCGTTTGTCACGTCATTTTTTTCAAAAACTTACACACTTACAAATTGTAAATCAGTCAATCGTTGGATGAAATAAAATCTTGTGTTGACGAGCTTGTAACATTCAGGTATCTTAGCTTTATCCTTATTTTGGCACTGCAATGTGTCACGGAATTTTTTTTTCTAGCATTAGATTTACCGTTTTTCAGTGAACTTTGGGTTCTAAAAATAATTATAATCTTGAATCAGTATAACAATAAAATAAAAATAACAATATTTCTGAATCAAAATCAGAAATAAAAAATAAATATAATCTTGAATCAGTATAAAAATGAAAATGAAAATATTTCTGAATCAGAATCAGAAATAAATAATAAATATTATAATCTTGAATCAGAATCAGAAATAAAAAATAAATATTATACTCTTGAATAAGAATCAGAATAAAAATAAAAATATTTCTGAAGAATAAAATAAAAATATTTCTGAATCAGAATCAGAATAAAAATATTTCTGAATCAGAATCAGAATAAAAATAAAGATAGTTCTGAATCAGAATCAGAAATGAAAAACAATTCTAATCTTGAATCAAAATCAGAAATAAAAAATAATTATAATCTTGATTCAGAATAACAATAAGAATGAAAATAAAACCATTTCTGAATCAGAATCAGAAAAAAAAATTATAATCTTGAATCAGAATCATAATAAAAATAAAGATAAAAATATTTTTGAATCAGAATCAGAGTAAAAATAAAATATTTCTGAATCAGAATAAAAAATAAAAATAAATATTATAATCTTCAATCAGAATCAGAATAAAAATAAATATTATACTCATTCGTTGGTGTGGATAGTCTATGTGTCTGTTTTATGCGTTCTCGTTCGCTGGTGTGGATAGTAGATATGGGTATGTTTTATGCATTCACATTCGTTGGTGTGGATAGTATATATGTGTGTTTTATGCATTCTCATTCGTTGGTGTGGATAGTAGATATGTGTGTGTTTTATGCGTTCTCGTTCCTTGGTGTGGATAGTATATATGTGTGTGTGTTTTATGCATTCTCGTTCGATGGTGTGGATAGTAAATATGGTGTGTTTTATGCGTTCCCGTACGTTTGTGTGGATAGTAAGTATGGTGTGTTTTTTCTTTTCTTCCTTTCTGTGTGGATAGTATATATGTGTCTGTTTTATGCGTTCTCATTCGTTGGTGTGGATAGTAGATATGTGTATGTTTTATGCGTTCTCGTTCTGTTTTATGCGTTCGCCTAGCGTTTGTGTGGATAGTATATATGTGTGTGTTTTATGCATTCTTATTCGTTGGTGTGGATAGTATATGGATCTGTTTTATGCATTCTCATTCCTTGGTGTGGATAGTATATGTGTATGTTTTATGCATTCTTATTCGTTGATGTGGATAGTATATGTGTGTATGTTTTATGCATTCGCATTCGTTGGTGTGGATAGTATATATGGGTGTGTTTTATGCATTCGCAAGCGTTGGTGTGGATAGGAGATATTGGGATTCTTTTCTTTCTTCTTTTCTTTTGTGTGTGTTTTGGTCTTTGTCCTTATAAAACTCCCTTTATCCATATCAAATTCATTTCACCTACCTACCTACCTACCTACCTACAGTATCGCGTATTCAGGTCATTGACGTCACACAGTATAGAGTATTTAGGTCAGCCAGTTCAGTGACGTCACTGAAGCTAGAAATTTTGAGGCTATAAATATAGACTTGGGTTTTCCACAGGTTGTAGCTATAAATACATACAAGGGTTTTTAAACAGAAATTTACCAAAACTTGTAGCTAAAAATAGACCCTACCTGTTCCATTCCTCTTGTCGCTATACAGGCCCAATATTTTTTGTCGCTAGACAGGCCCAATATTTTTTTGTCGCTAGACAGGCCCAATATTTCCCCATGTTCAATTTCCCTTGTCCGTAGGGTACAAAGTAAGTACAAACCACCTCTTTTATCACAGAAGTCTACGTGAGGCTATAAATCTTGAGGCTATAGTGCAAACGACCAAATTTAACAAAGAAGTCTACGTGAGGCTATAAATCTTGTCGCTAGGGTACAACCCCTCTAATTTTGACCCTAAAAATCCTGATGCCAGGGTACAAAGTAGGGTCCCGTAATGCTAATTTCCATTGACGCTAGGGTACAACCCCTCTAATTTAACATTACGGTCTACGTGTCGCTATAAATCTTGTCCGTCTATAGTCCCACCCATGTTAAAATTCCCACGTTAAATTCCCATTGACGCTATACAGGCCCAGGGTGTACCATTTGACGCTATAAATCTTGACGCTATACAGGCCCACCCATGTTAAAATTCCCATGTTAAATTCCCATTGACGCTATATCACCCCAGGGTGTGCTTTTGACGCTATACAAAATTCCCATTGTCCCTATATCGTTCCAGGGTGTGCTTTTGACGCTATAAATCTTGACGCTATATTCAATATTAAGGTCCCGTAATGCTAATTCCCACTGACGCTAGGGTACAACCACTCTAATTTTGTCGTTATAAATCTTGTCGCCAGGGTACAACCCCTCTAATTTTGTCGCTAAAAATCTTGTCCGTAGACGTACCCAGAGGTCTTGTAATGCTAATTCCCATTGTCCGTAGATCGCCCCAGGGTGTGCTTTTGTCCGTAGAAATCTTGTCCGTAGATCGCCCCAGGGGGTCTTGTAATGTATTTTCCCATTGCCCGTAGATCGCCCCCATATCTCGATGATAGTTAAAACTGTTTTTTACACTGTTCATTGTCAGTTTGTTGCATTTACTTTAATCAGTTCCTGGCACCCACGTACCCCATCTGGGTCAAGTGCACATGAGAGAGAGAGAGAGAGAGAGAGAGAGAGAGAGAGAGAGAGAGAGTCGCGGCTAGCTCATTGGTTATCGATATGGTTTCACTGCCGAAAGGGTACAGGTTTAGATTTATAAAAGTATGAAATTGTACCTAATTAGTCTAAACTGCTCAGCATAAACGACGAAGTTTTTATATATAATCGAACAGAGGTTGTTTCATTTTTTTCCGCCAATGTGTCCATCAATCTATGCAGACTAATGGATCGTTGAGATTTAAACACTTGCTGTACATGGATTATATACATATACATTGCTTGCAAGAGTTGGAATTAAGATTAGGGTCTAACTATTTGGCTTGAGATGTTAATTAACTGGAGAAGTCAAATATGAGTAATGGTTTCTCTATGATTTCACTTAAGCTGCTGTTTCAAAACCAAAGCATATATTCTTAATCTTACTATAATTCTATCTAGTTTGCTTAATCCTATGACAGAAGTTTCTTATTTCCCCGAGCGATTTGTCTACAGCCCCCCCCCCAAAAAAAACCAACAACAAAAAAGACACACACAAAAACAAAACAAAAGAAACAAACACAAAATAATTCCATTTATTTCTACAGGTATCGGCTTATGACAAACATTTACGAAAGTACTTAAGAAATACTTAAGTAAGAGAATAACAAAAGAGACTAAACTCATTAAGTCAGTATCTGAGTAACACGGAGGTTTAGAAAAGGTTATAGTACCATAGATATGGTATTTGTTTTGCACGCGCTCATTTCGAGAGATCTTTAAAGAAATTCCATGATAGATTATATTGTAAATTGAAGACGTATAAAAACATATATATGTTTTAAGTTAAGTTAAAAATTGTTCTTTGGAAACCAACAATTAGGGGTTTCTTCATGCTACCAGGGACGGTATATAACATGACGCCAAGTAGCACCTGTTCTCTTTTGATGTGCAAATAAGATGCCAGTGTTAATTTGAGCAGTAAGAAAAGCAGGGGTGAATTTGCCCACAAGCGATTCAACCATTCAATAAGTAGGGTGCTTTCATTTACCTCCCCGGATGCCATAAACGAAGATCACAAATAAAATCTAACCGGACGCAATAATAATTGCTAGCTTGTGTAGATAAGCGGGATTAAAAAAAGGCTCTAAATCTCCATTATCGTTATTGTTGTGTAAACAAAGGCCTGGTTATTATTAGCTTATGTTGAATTCCTCAGACATAATCCTCCAGGCGCTAAACCAAAAAGAGCTAGAATCACACTCTTATTGGCAGATATGAGACGTGGATTCTTGTTGTTTTCTTTACAATCAATTAAAACCATGCCCCTAGGCAGTTGTTGACAATGCAATCTATACGTCCAAGCCGTGCTGATGTAAGGGCTGGGAACGATTTTAATAGTTCTTACTTGTCATTCGTAAGTTATGTTTTAATCAACAAAATTGAGCTGAATGTTATGTAAGAGTGACTTGCCATCAGTTACAAGGAAACTTTCAATTTAATGTACAAATACCATTGTGTAGGTGAGGAGTGAAACCTGCTGTCAGAAATCCAAATTGACATTTTAAATTATCCACACCTTTCTTATACAATACACTAATTAAAGAGAACTCCATGTACTCTGTTGATGTAAGGAGTGTGACTATATGCCGTTTGTTCGAGCTGGAATTATTTACGCAAGTCATAATGGAGAGTATATAAAACCAAGCAAGAGAATAAGCAAAATGAACAGAAAGCATAAGCTTATTTCGAGTTCACTCCTAATTAAGAATATGATTCACTTTTATAATGGGGATGATGTTAATAAATAAAAGCATAATACTGCAAACAATGAAATATGCTAACGAGATATGAAAGGAATATTGTAGATACTATATTATAATAATGTTAGTACGTTACAAGCATCTACAGCAGAAACATGTTGTTGTATACTTAAAAATGAGTAAATGAGATAAATTAAATACCCTTGTTAGATCAAGATCGAAACCTGATATAATAAAATCTAGGTTGATAAAATCTATTTTAATCAGGAACAAAATTTATTAATTCAAAAGTAACCAAACAATGAATAAAAGTAGGGTAAACTTGTATACCAAAATATGTAATCTCAAACGTATGAAATTAGGTGAGTACTACGTTGACAAGTTCCATGCACACGAAGAAACCAGCCTTCTTTTTCTACTTTATATTCTATTTTTACGGCCAACAGTTAACAATCGTATAAACTCAACATGGACGATACAAATATATCTTACAAGTTATAAAAAAAAAATGAATCAAAGGAATATAGTTCTTTAACAAAATAGGGAACGTAGCTAAAGACTTTTTAACATTTTTGTTAGATTAAAAAAATAAAAAATAAAAAAAACATACAAAATCTTACAAGTAGTTTAAAAATAGATCATATTTAAAAAGAATAAATAAAATAAAGTACATGCAATACATTTTAATATTGCTATAACTATACAAAATATATTCTCAAGTGTTAGAATAAATAAACGTTAGGGAAAATACGTGTAAAAATATAAAAATCATCGACAGATACGCTTAGTTAGATCTATAAGACGATGATTAAAGACTGATATATGAAAGAAAGGCTTTTCGTAAAATAAGCAATTCATATGTGTATTTTCTGCATTAGTTTTGTCATCACTGTTCAGACGATATCTTGTTTGACCGGTAAGAGGAATCATTTATACATAATTAAATTGTAACTTATTGAAACCAACTGCAAACGAAGCAGTGCTGACCTGGGCACTGGCTGTGGTTACCTTAAGCAGCGTTCTATTGTAAAGCAATTTATAGTTTCTATCTTTTCCATTTTACATTAAGATTTAATGCTTTCCTGATATCAGTACCATAAGAAACATCAACATCCCATCTAGTCTGATATATTATTTGTAATTGATTATGGGTAGTGACAAAAATAATACCGTTGAAAAGACCAGAGTTAAAATTTATAGCAATGGATTTTGCAATTTGATTCCAGTATTTAGCATAAACGTTTGGGGTCCCGGGTGTCCGGTTGGTCTAAAGCGCTCGTCTGTACTGATCACTTCCATCTCACCAATGAGGGTATGTGAGAAAGCTTGCCAGTAGCTTCCCGTGAGTCGGTAATTCTTCCATGGGTTTTTCCGGATTCTTCCTCCACCATGTATAGCCTATCTTGCGCCGAGAAACATTGTTAACCCCAAAACAACAACATACACATTTTATAAAGTGGTCTACAGAAAGGCATGGTGAAAAGTTCTATATAAATAAAAACTGCACGTATCTAGCACACACATTTTGTGAAGCGGTCTACCCCCCCCCCCCGAAAAAAAAATAACACGGTGCAAATTTCTATGCAAATCCCAAATGTCGCATGGACCTCATGTAAAGTGGTCTACAAAAAGCCAGGGTGAAAATTTCTGTGCAAAATCCAACATTCTTGTAAATTCTTGTAAATAGCATACACATTTTGTAAATTGATCAACAAAAGTCACTGTACAAATTCTATGAAAACGCATCTCTCACTTTTCCAAACAGTTTGTCTAAATTTCAAAATTAATTACACCAATGCACTCTTATATCGTTTAACAATGAAAGTATATTTATTTTCTCGTGGCATAGATCAACTTTAGAAACAGCGCAGTCTACATAGGATGTATTGTGAATGCGTTTCTCTCGACAAATAATTAATTCCAGTGTATGATTTTACACTGCACTTAGAACGTCATCTGCATTTCAATTAGGAATAGCTGATACTTTGTTGCGCGCGCGCGCGCGCGAGAGAGAGAGAGAGAGAGAGAGAGGATCATGTTATCCACCCTCCCAAAGAAACACACACAAACAGAAAAAGACAGGTATCCTAATTTATATAGCAAACACAGTTAAGTGTAACAGTTTGTAAGGTCCACATTCCTTCTTCTATCCTCGGCTGTGGGACAAACTAAATCTCCCCATGAAACATGAAAGGTAGGACGTACTCCGCTCTCCGCCCTCCCACCCAATTTTTACATTTTTTAAACCGTCACAGATATACTGGCCTATTTTGAAACACGATATGAGAAAAAGAAAGATCTGAGATATCAATATTTAATTTCATTGTGGAATTTCATGTTTCTACAATAAAATGACGGCTTAGATTATGAGTACTTCGCAAAATATAAACAAAATAGTAAAATACAGTAAACGCAGTATTTATTCCATCTTTAGCAAGGTAACATAACACAAGCGAATGTAATTAGTCTTTAGATCAAAGCGATCATTAAGTATCTTAATCTCCTTGCTTGTTAAAATCAAACAGCTAACCCGCACACTGTAAGTAATTTATCTGCTCAAGGGAAGCCGACATAGATTCGAAAGACCAAACCCAACATACAAAATGTATAATTCATGTTGGTTCAAAATGTAAAAAAAAAAATGGTTAAAAAGGGCTCAGCTTAGACTGGGAGAGGGGATTATGTGCTATCTTTGATTGGGGGCGGGGGGCATTTTGTCCTAGGGGGATATGAGGTCTGTACATTTCATCCTCACATCGAATTCAACTGCATTTTGTACGATGATCATGTCGGGGGTGGGGAGTGTCTTGTGAAGATGCCGGTTTCAGATGTGCCTTTTGTCCCCACTCAAGTAGTTAAAAAGTAGTAAAAAAAAATAATTACCAACGAAGCCCCCCTCTAAAATGTCGACTATGTAATGGAGCTAATTAGAGCATCTTAGATAGATGTTATTCCAATTATTTATTTTTATTTGTTATTTTATAGCAAAGTTTCTCGTTTCAACACTGCAATGCTGATTTTAGCACCACAACAACCAATTGCATATATTACGTATATCTATGTCGGAATGTTATATACAAAAGTCAGTTTAAAAATATAATATCCTGTTGGAGCGGTGAGGAATGCGGACGTAGTAAATACTCGTTTCGCAGATGTTTAAAATTTTCATAGACAACGCAATTACTGTTTCTTGAATTTGTGCTAGACCCTTTAAGATGATACATAGTTATGTACAGATGGATGGGTAGATGGCGAGTATGACATTATATCCTGCTAACGCTTACTGCTATCTACCCCATTGATACATATCCATACCTACATTGTTAAAATCCAGTATGTCTAAGCACAGACATATACAATGTCCCTTGACTAAAAATCCCCCGAGCATTGTTAATATACTTCATAGATAAGACTGGCTACCCCTCCCCCCAGCATTATAATTTATTTTATAGATAAGATCATTTCCCCTTCCTTCGTGAATGGTCACTCTACTTTTCTTTAATCTTCGTACTTCGGATAGCCTGAGGATAACAGAATAAAATTAATGGCAGCAAGAGATTGCGGTCCAGTTAGAAATGTGCCAGGAATATTCCTAGTCCCGCAAACGGTATTTTATAATAACTAACAACTATTTATCACTTTTACAAGCAGCTGTAAATATACTCCTCTAGTTGGCATTATATGACAATCTTCCTCAAGCCTACGAAATTATAAATAGAACAAAAAAATGTGACAGAGAATAAAACAAACTCCACTTATTTATTTTAATATTTGTTTGCTTAACTCCAGTGCTTTTGTGTGTGTATGTTTTGACAATTTTTGCAGTGATCGAAACAAGATTTATAAGTATATTGTGAACATTTCGTGAAAATTGCCTGAAAATTGTCCAAGTATACATAGGTGAATTTTCATATTAGAACTATTTTGCTCAAGTCGTTTGGTTACATTTATCCGGCCGCCTGACTGCGGTATATACTCACTTATAAGACGAGTCCAACTGCAAACTGAACAAACCCATAATGCGCCGGCAGATCTGGGTTGTGCAGTTTGTTAGAAGTATTCAGTGGAACAAACAACATAGACCCTGATCTGCAGGCGCATTATGCTACGGCAGATCAGGATCTTTGTTGTTTGTAGTTTAATTCGACCTATGATCGCGTACAGACGGTGTACAACGATTAGTGCAATACTCGGGCGATGGGTCTTTTTGGAAGATAGAAGAAAAAGTGCGTGTTTTTATATGTACACTTCTTAAGTATGGAAGGTGATAAAGGTAAAAGTCTTCATTTATATTGTTTCTATTATTTATGAAATTCGATTGTGTTATTAAGTATTCAATGCCATTAAAGATGTGAATATTAATTTCGTTCATAACATTTTTTTTTTTTTTTTTTTTTTTTTTAAGTTATAATAAAGACCAAATAATATTTGACGATAGAGCATCATTAGGACCACCACCACAAGCACAATAACAATAACAGAAATTGTATTTAGCGTACTATTATGTCATTTGAAACTACAACACCAAACAGAACACGATAGCAAAAATAATAAGAACAACAATACCACCACCATCAATAATAATCATTTATGTCTGTTCTAAGTGAACATACAGTTTCTCTACATGCCAAGAATCGTATTAATGAGGGGTATGCATTAATATAGAATTTAATTTTCTGTTGATTTTAAAATGATGAATCCTGTATTGAAGTACCCGTGTTTCATTCCAACCACGGTAATTTATACCGGTTTCTTTGGAAATACGAAGATTCTCTGGCAATAAATAAATCTCTAAATAGTCAAGTTCGACTTGTCAGTCCATAGTCCCTATAATTTATAGTTTCAATATCGAGCATAATCGAAGAAGAGGTTTGGTTATAAACGCACACAAATTTATAGATGATCATTAACGTTTTCACAAAGTTAAGATCCTGCGAGATTCATAACAAAATACTTTAGGAAATGGAAATTTATGTTGTGTACCTAATTTGGTGTATATATTTAGTTGTCCAGGTTTTAAATATGATATTTCCCTTAAATGTGACTCCGAAGGAGGAAAAATAATGAATTAAAGTCTATTTTAATTATTTCTTGTTATTATAGATACAGATTTGAAGTAAAGAATGTAACTTGTGCAAATCTCTCTCTCTCTCTCTCTCTCTCTCTCTCTCTCTCTCTCTCTCTCTCTCTCTCCAACGCAATAGCCGAGCGATAGAAGTTTTTGCTTTTGGTATCTATTAAATTTTTCATCTTATTTGAAGCTTACGCTCTGAGCACGGACAGTGTTGAAGATTTTATCTTTTCATAAATTCATTGAATGAATAAAGTACATCATTATTTATTTCTACTCTGATTCTTACAAGTGAGTTCTATGTATGCGTGTTTTCTATCTTATTGTTTGTTTGTTTTTTTTTTGTTGTTTTTTTT
>JAECUM010043987.1:0-15000 GCA_016617855.1 Megalonaias nervosa
TATATATATTCGTTTCTAAGTGGAGTTTAACTGCGAAAATAACAGCTAGATCTACAGTCTCATAATGTGCCGGAAGATCGGGTTCTATGCAGTTTGCGGGAGTAATCGGTAAAACAAACAACATAGACCATGATCTGCCAGCGTATTATCGATAAGGGTGTATTTTTGCGATTAGACACGACTTTTACGCATGGATATACGGTACACCATGTTTATAGAAATTGTGTGAAATGACTTGCTTGTCATAACTATTTTGTAAAGTAGATTTAGTGTATTAATTTAAAATGCTAATCACAAAACTTCTAAAGTGAGAATATAGGCAAGTTTTATGCTGAATTGTTTCCATATGAGAGCTAATTTTGACTTCTATGTGCAATGATGGCTATTTAATCTCCGGAGAAAGAAAAACGAAAGGAAACCTTTATTGCGGTTTCAATTTCAACCAATGTTCAGCCTACAGTATTTCTGCAGTGAGTAATCATTTCAAACAACACAACGGAAATTAGAGTTTTGCATCTGGAAATGTTTGCCATTTCTGAACACCTCGCTTCCTCAAACTTGGGCTACACAGTTTATATCAAAACCTTTTCTATTATATTTGTGCAAATGCATAAACACAAATGATTTGGTAACAGGCGATGAATACATAACCTCATTTTACTCTGAATTAGAGAACCGAGCTAGTCTATCTAATACCTGTATAATTTTATTTCCTTGAATATATAAATTAAATTCACTTAATATCAAAAACATATTGTTGCTAACGTTTTCTTTAATTACTTGCCAGTTATTGATGAATGTTGTATATGTAATTATGCGATCGAAGCTGTACAAGTTGATTTGCAGTAATCGGGCATCACAGAATAAAATATTCTGTGTAACCAGGAAGGAAAGATTAGAAGACGTACGAGTTGTCTCTCTTGGACTTGGAGAAAATAGATGTTATTCTCATTAATTGGTTACAGCCATTATATAATTCTTAAATACAAAATTCTCTTTGAGTATGTTTACAATGTTACCATTGTTGTTAGGCTATGTTTTCTCAAAGTAAATAAAAAGGTAAACAAAAAAGCAATGTCCTTTCAATCTTATCCATTATACAAAGGCTCTTTCTCGACACTGAATTGTCATAATATTTGTTATTATATGCATACGTTTTACATTCTTTTTTTTAAAATGGAGAAATTTCTGCGTTTGAATTTGAAAAGCTTTATGAATCTGCTTTTTTAAGATTTAAAAGTCTTTATGAAGCATTCTTAAAAATAAATTGTGATTCTAATCTGAAGCTATTACATCAGTCTTTTTAATATTTCAATATTTTTAACAATTCACACAGAGAAGTACAATTATTCATATACAAATATTTTGGGGGGTGTATATATATATATATATATATATATATATATATATATATATATATATATAGAGAGAGAGAGAGAGAGAGAGAGAGAGAGAGAGAGAGAGAGAGAGATAGTTATATTGGTATCTTGCGAGTGACTTTTCACATTTTTGTGTTCGGTGAAAGACCACAGTTTTGCAGTGTGTTTGGTCTAAAGACCACAGTTTTGTGGTGTTTTCTGTCTAGAGACCACCACTTTGCAGTGTGTTTTTGTCTTAAGAACACTGTTTCGTGGCCTTTTCTGTTTAAAGACAGCTGTTTGCAGTTTAAAAAGGTATCATAATGACCTATGAGAACTAGGTGGTGCTTGCTGGATGAATTTAAACATACCTGCCCCATTGAAATAAAAATTTAGGTCCGAAATGTTTTTGCCTTTTGGTTCTTTTCTTTTTGTTGTTTGTTTGCAGATGTAGTTTTGTTTGTTTATTCTGTTGCTGTTGTTTTAGTTCTGTTTTGTTTTGTCTTTGTTATTGTATTTTAAAGTTTCTTTCATTTTCAGTTGACGACAAAAGCAAGCAAAAGAGACAGCTCATACCATTTGTATTTTGTTCGCTTGTTCAGAAATCGGAGACGGGAGACTCCGCGACCAGAGAACTGGTTCACCTTTAATTTTTTTCAGGTGTTGAATTAACATTGGTTTCTATTAATAGACATTCATCTGAACCAATGACGTCACAACATGTTCTGAACAGTGATTTAGACATAACCTGTTTATGGTCACAATCGTCGATACATACTCTTGAAAAGTACCAATGAAAACGTCTATGAGCTCAAACACCATAGATAATGTAATAAACGTAACCGCACAAAAATGAATTGTAATTGCAACATTCATGATGAACTGAAAACAGAAAATGTTCAGTCGTACTGGAAATGTGACATTTATGTCCAAAAGACTAATTCTGAGATTATATCCCAACTCTGGTAGCAAAATATATATACTGTTATGAATAACTAGTTTGCATCTCTTTCAGTTCTAGGTCCAAAAATAATTAAGAAATATCACTTTTCCAGAAAAATGTGGTAATGCACTAAACATTAGAGTCATAAGATGGCACTATTGTTCTTGATTCACTAGACATCATAAGAAGGCATTATTGTTCTTGAGTCACTAGACATCGTAAGATGGCACTATTGTTCTTGATTCACTAGACATCCAAGAGGTATTTGGGGCGTGACCGTATACATGACATTATTGAGAAATATTTAAATTAAGATTCATTGATGTTCATTATTTGATATGTCCTTTAAAATGAAAACTACACTTTTTACGATTGAGGAAGATTAATCTAAAACATTTTAGTAAATTGGAGAACAATTTGACTATCTCCCTTACTAAGTTCTCTTGGTAACGTATTTAATAGAAATAAATTCAGATATGTGCATAATCATTGCATTATAAAACTTGTTTCAATGCATATCACTCTGGATGTCTTAATAGTCATTATACAGGTCCATTAAATAATAGAATATAATTCCAATTTTTATGAATTTAACGAGTTTTCTGCAATTTGTTTGGATGTAAACAGTCACGTGATACTGAAGTGGTACTTTTCTTACACATCGATCAATTCTGCGGATTACTTTTGGCTCCCTGTTTCAATGTCATTTGATGTGAAGTTTTATCTATATCAACCCATTACACCCTAATAATAACAGCAACAAAAACCCACTCCTGTGATTTCCAATCAAAAGATACCAATCACAGATAGAAATGGACCATTATAAGTTAAAACAATGTAACTGCACAGACCTTCCTACATTCAACCACTCATCCCTGCTTTACAAGCCAATCTTCGGAAATTATAGCATTTCACCTCGAAAACATGTTACAGCAGCGGTTATTAAAGGTCAGGGTCATATGTCAAACAAGGGATCTCACTAAAAATGGACATGATTTTGCTTTCGAATGATCGAAATGCGTAGAAAGTAAAAATAACGTTGCTATAACAACACATGCCATACGCAAGCGTAACTTTCGAATAAAAAAGGAATATTCTGGTTTAACAGCAACAACCATTTTTTATATATTAAAATAATGATCATAACAATATATCACTGGCATGACCCTCTATGGCATTCTACCCCATAGTACTGTATAAAATATCGACCAATCTTGGCTAGCGAAGATCGGGCTAATGAAAGAAAACATAGATCTACATAAAAGTGAATGTTTTGTTGATTAAATATGCTGATCTGATGTTAAAAAGGAAGTAAATTGGAATTATAAGGATTAAATGATCATGGTTGGGTATTTATCAATGCGTATATTTTACCTAATCACTCACAAAGTTAACATTAAGTCCTTCAGACTTTATTTACTTTGTGATGATTAGGTAAAATTTACACATCGATAAATACCCAATCATGATCATTTAATCCTATATTAAATTTTTAATGTTACCTTATAACAGAAAGATTATGGCTATAGTTTGTCGTGATATCTCCCAAGCTTTAAGCAGAGTATGGCATAAAGTTTTTCTGCATAAATTGAAAAACTACAGTGTACGAGAAATATAACTTCACTGGTTTTCAAGCCTATTAGACAGCAGAAGGTTAGTATACATTATACTGTTTCTGGTTATAATTCAATAATTGCCGGTGTTCCTCTTGGGTCTGTGCTAGGACCACTTCTTTCTCTTGTTCATATAATCATTTCGTTGATACACTAAATTACTTAAGTGCTCTTGCTCATGATACCTCATTCAGTTATACTAATGATTCTATTGATGAGAACCAAATAAATGGGCGAACGATCTGTGTGACGGGACCCCCTGTACGGGCTTGGGGGCGACGATCCCGGATGTTCATGCATTAAAGCGGTACCTGTGCATCATTTTAACCACCTAACTGTATAGAAAACTTACTTTAGGAAACGTTATAGTTGTTTCGAGCTCTTTTGTTTTGGGGAGAGGGAGGGAGTGAGGGAGGGGAGTTCTTTGGGGGAGAGAGAACACTGTCTACCCTCTTCCACAAATTCGCCTACGATAAATCAGAATCTGACTCTGTGTCGCGAGGGGCGATACACCCTGTTTAGGGCATAAATTGCAGGTTTTGTACTTATGTGTTTGATAACATTTCCTTTTATTTGTTCTGATATATCAGACATCTATTCCAGGATATAAATTCATATTATGGTGCATGATTTAAATACCATTATTACTAACTGCACCCTGACAATTATTGTATTGAACCATAATTTGCTGTTTTAGCTGCAGTCATTGAATATGTTGATAATAGTATAATAAAGATAAGAAAAGTAATAATAATGGGCCAAGCTACATCGAAATCACAAGCTTAACCGCTAGATTCTTGTGTTTTTTGTAACGGTAAAAGGTTACACGGTGCACTACGCTGATCTGATGGTTTGCTCAAGTGATGCAAATATAAATTTCAAATGGGTCTTTGAAACATTGAAAGTCTTCCCGTACAATACACCAACAAAACTGACAGTAATAATTATTTTTAAAGGAAGGATGTTTCTAATGATATGCATGTTGTAGAACATTCTCTTTATTTACCTTTCTTGAATATGTAACTAAAACAAATTAAAACTAATCAGCAAAAATGAAAGACTATAATTTCAAAAGTTTATTATGCTATTATAGCTATTATGTGTACAAAATATACATGCCTTTTATGGTTTTTGTGATGTTAATTACTATATTATAATCAAAATCATTTTAGCTTTTTTAAATTCGTAATGTAGTAATTCTTTAAGGATTTTATCTTTGAGAATTATAGATTTCATTCACCAAGTTAAAGGTTAAAATACAATCATTCCTTTCTAACAATATAGCTCATAATAATTTGGCGCAACAAAATATCATCAGCGAATTTTTTCAAAATGAATACAGTTTGTTTATGTGCACACAAGTTAAAAATGTTACTATGTGAAGAAAAGAAATATTGCTTCGAAAATGGTTAATACTGTATCATATTGATTTAATTTGTGGAAAAGTATCGGTTGAAACAGCACGCAAGGATTGCGCACTTTGATAGCCCTTCTGCAAAATAAAATGCCCATTCAAGCCCGAAATTGTTAGCCCATTTATGATTGTATGTTTATTTTTTCACTCAGTTATGCACATTTGTTGTACGATTTGTGCTTATATACCTTCCGTTTGGAAGTCTACGGACCATAGAAGATGTAATAAATGTTTGAATGAGGTAAATAAAACTGCCCATGTTAAAAATATTTTTTTTTTTATAATTTACCCTTGAAAAATTATCCAAATCTGCAATAGACGTTTCTGACTCGATTATTTCAATGTTAAACTAGTCAACCAATGTATTCAAATGAACGTCATTAATTGAGAAAAAGCCCCTTTACCAGTTTTAGTAGTAAACACATTGCTTTCCTTACAACTAGAAAAGACACTTATGTACACAATAATGATCTGGTTACAAGGACACTTATTTATTTGTAACTAGGGAATAATCTTTTCAATACCTTATGCTTAACCCTGATTTTATTGCCCTTATTTTTAACCATTTAAACGCTATGGCAGCTCATTTCAGTCCACTAGGTCTGAAGGCTTTTAACCTATCAGCTAATTTATTTGTTGTAAAATTTAAGTTTTTAAGCCGATACATGTTTCTTTAAAATGCTTTGGTATGTATATCAAACTTACACAATATTTTATACAAGATTCCCCAAGCAAATAAAACAAGGAAGCAAGTTATTCCTTACAAAGGCCAAATCAACAAGTTATGAGGCCGCAATTTGAAATTAAATATCGGCCATATTTTTAACTGTTTTGCCTCTTTCTTTATTCGTCTTTACCACCAATTTAAGGAGAACAAATAGAAATCAGATCCCTGTTTATTATGTTAAAAATATTATCAATTTCATCTTCTCTTCGATTATAATGCTCTCTTTAAAGATAATAGATAATCCATCGAAATTAAGGAATTCGGAGAATTATTTTCAGATCTTTTTCACTTCTTCTTAAGTTGTATTACATTTACCCTGTCCGCGTAGGTTCGAGTTTAGGGTTAGGCCAATATGAGTATGTAGTAAAGCTTCCAGTAGCTTCGCGTTAGTGTGTGGTTCTTACCGGGATTTTCCCGGGTTTGTCCGTCACCAGTTACACTGTCCGTCATGTATAGCCAATCTTGCGCTGAGAAATGGCGTTAAACCGAAAATAACAGCAACCTTTAACGTATTTATAATATCAGGGTTCTTATTTGTCGCAGATGTGGGAGGCTCCATAAATTACAAAGGTCAGATTCCATTTATGTCCTTCAGAAGTTTCAGAAAAGAAGTGAGATATAAATACTTTCATAGATACATAAAGAAAAATTCGAATAATAATTATGACTGGATGAATAACATTTGTACTACAACAAAACATTAAGACAAGAGAATCAGTGTAGGCTCCTTGTAGTTTTACTTGTATTCAATAGAAATCAAAACTGGAGCTTAAACAGAAAATGAAATTGTTATTAAGCTGACTAATGTATAGGATGACACAGAAAAAAGGTGTCATTCAGTTCGTTCCAGAAAGGTCGCATGAACAAATATGACAATTTCCATCAACTGCTAGATTACCTATGACGAGCTTTTAATATGGTGTGTCAAATGAATAAGATAGTCTTCATGCATCGGAACTTCATCTGATTTCAATTTTTTTTTAAAATGTAGAATAATGAAGGTAATATACAAGAAAACCAATCAGCGTACTTTTGCTCTGAACAGCATGAAGGAGATGTTTTTTTTAATTGAGTATATATATATATATATATATATATATATATATATATATATATAGATATATATATATATATATATATATATATATATATATATATATATATATATATATATATATATATATATATATAATTTTTGTACATACTGAAGGATGTTATGATAATGTAAAAATATATCTTTTACCTTTATAAAGGAGGGATGCATTATTTTTACACAAGATTTCTTTCCAAAGGCACCCATTACACATATTTATAAATCTCATGGTTGCATAGTTTTTAATATATTTGAAACTTTATATGGATACAAGCAAATTTTTATCTTATAGTCGCTAATCTGGTGTGTTTTCTTCGTCATCTGGATACTACTACATTGTGAATAGGGCTCATCCAGATGGTTTGGTTCTTCCAGTGATGGGGACATGGTAGTTTTCCAGGCCCTGGCGCCATAATGGTCCTTAATCTGACATGAAATGAATCTGAAGTTTGACACTGCTTGACCGTTTTATATATGTAAAAATACTTTGATTTGTTAATTCAAGAGGATAGAGAGAGTTATGATAAAGTACATATTGGAGAGAAATATAGAAAATTTTAGATCGAAAGGCGGCCAATTCTAAACTTCATTATTCTCTACAATTTAAATAATTTCTGACAACTGAAAATCAACATACATATGAGTAAATCACACCTTTTATTCCAAAGTGTGTGGGAATGTTAATGCAAGTAAAATTATATTCCAAGAATTTCCCCAAGTTAATTAAAATTTCTCGTTTTTTTACGTTAGATGTCACACAACTAGTACACTTGTTCCAGTAACATTACTACAGAGATTTCAAGTACCATTTTGCCCATTCTGAGCCAATCAAACATCCAAAATCAACAACCTTTGTGGATATTCTGATTAAACGTAATATTTTTCTTCTTCTAAATATTAAAATATTGTAAAATACATGTAGATTGAATGAAATCAGTCTTTACTAATGCGATTATTTGCAGAAACGTATTCTAACTAGTAAATTTCGCTTTTTAATGAATCATTGTTTAGACCTGATATTTGTCACCATTGACTTAACACAACACTCCATTTAGACCGCTGCCTTAGTGGCGGTGCGAGATGTGATGGGGTTTACGTGTGAATAGCAGGGATAACTTGCCACCGGGCGCTAAGTTAAAGGGGTGAATAGCAGGGATAACTTGCCACCGGGCGCTAAGTTAAAGGGGGGCTCCGTCGGTACCTTTACTTTTTTTCTGCAGCTGAAATTCTCATAGTATCTCGCCTGCACATTAGTATAACAGGAGCAATTCGTCAAACGACAGATTTAGAGGGAGGGAGGGAGTGCGGGGAAAGAGGGATATTGACAACTGACAGACAATCTATTCTCTGCTGCAAAGTATGGGCAGCCGGGCTCCTCAAACCGTCGCGGCGTCACTGCCGCCTTGAGAGATAAATTGCTCTCTGGGAGAAAAAACACTAATTCAAATGCGTCTAAACCTTGAATATATCCTTTAATGTCAGTAAAATTACAGAAAAAGAAAATTTATCAAATGGGTGCAGCTTTTGTCAGTTCTTTCATGTATCGCTGTAGTAATTCAGCCAATTGCTGTTATTACATCCAACTGTAAGAAAGTAACTCATGTTTGTCTGATTTTCGTGAGATTTACTAACCAGTGAAGAATGTTACTTGCGTTATACAGGAACAACAGTCAAGCCTAAACAAAAAAAGATAGGTGTATTGAGTTCCCCCTCTTGATAGATGTAACATGGCCGGTTCCAGAAAATTCACTTGCACATAAATTTCCAATCCTGTCACTCAAATGCAACCATTTGTAGAAAAGGTAGATCAATCTATGCTGACGTTGCTGTTTTGTCCAAGTTATTGCCCAACCTAAGAACTTCAGTCTTTGTGCATTCAAACTTACAACTAACGTATCAAACATGTTGAACAATGAAGGAACATATATTAGGAACTTAGTTTAGTGATGCCTTAAGGCAGACAACCTAACACCTCAGCAAACCTCAACAGCTGAAAATCAGCATGCAAATGAGCCCATGACACTCCTTTTGATTCCAGTGTGTGTATATCAACGTAAAGGCTACTAAGATATATATATATATATATATATATATATATATATATATATATATATATATATATATATATATATATATATATATATATATATATATATATGAAATATTTTCCAGTATCCGCAACAAGTTGATATAAACTAGTTGAAACATAATACATTTAAAGGTTTAATTCCTGTAGAAACAGTCATGTAAAGTTTTGCAAACACTACGGTTTTTCTGTTTTATTTGTTTGTCTTGTCTATGTTTTGTATTTGCCTTTGAAAAAGACTCATTTAGAGTCGATTGCGCTCAGGCTAGCTAGATACTAGTTTTGCACTGTTCGTTGTCAGTTTATTGCATTTATATATATATATGCAGCTGCGTGCTCCAGAATTTCAAAATTTCACTTTGGGTGCACAGGTAATTTTCATTCTCCAGGTCCATTTATGTAGAGAATACAAGTACCAACTTTAAATTTGTAGGTGGGGATATTACTCCTAATTTGGGGTGGGGGTGGGGATCTTACTTCCAAAGCAACAATCTGGGAGGTATTTGTGGCCAAATGTTGACATTTGAATTAACTTAAATATTTAAAATTTATAACATCAAATGAATCTGCTTAATTAAATATGTACTCTAGCTAGCTTAAGCATATTAAGGAAGCTTCATTTTTTATATGACATGTGAGTACTTCTTCATTTTATGTGAGTATGGCTTGTGAGTACTTCGTTTTTATGAGTATAGCATGTGAGCTCTTCTTCATTTTATGAGTATGGCATGTGAGTACTTCATTTTATATGAGTATGGCATGTGAGTACTTGTTCATTTTATATGAGTATGGCATATGAACTTGTCTTCATTTTATATGAGTATGGCATGCAAGTACTTCTTCATTTTATATGAGTATAGCATATGAGTTCTTCATTTTTATGTGAGTATAGCAAGTGAGTACTTCATTTTTATATCAGTATGGTAAGTGAGTACTTCGTTTTCATATGAGTAGGACAAGTGAGTACTTCTTCATTTTATGTGATTATGACATGTGAGTGCTGGTGTTTAGACCTCATATTAGTCACTTATGGCATAATACGTTACTTCACTTATACAGCTGCCCTGTAGGATAAATTGTACTCCGGAGCAAACCATACTTTAGCAAATGCAATCAAACTTCACAATTATGGTTCCGTTTCTACGGATACAGAAAATGCAGATTCATGCAAACATTGATGAACCTATCGTCATTTCTTCACTACCATATTTAAGCCGATCAGCTGTTAATTGATTTTATTGCTGTCTTCCAAATATCAGTAATATTTCTCTCCGATTTCTCTTAGCGCTTCGCTGACCAGTTCAGAATGTTACCTGTATTCACCAGAAAGGGCATCAAAGACGGAACATGCAATAACGTGTTTTTCAGCCCATCCCGTTGGCTTTTGTGTACCAAAGCAAACAAGTACGATTCGATATGTTCGAAAAAGGCCACATGCCCTAAAACTTCCACTCATTTCATTTAGATGCAACTATTTCTAGAAAATATATAATATAACCAGTGTTAAAATGTGTTATATGTTGTGTCTAAGTCAATGTTGCGATGTGTTATATGTTGTGTCTAAGTCAATGTTACGATGTGTTATATGTTGTGTCTAAGTCAATGTTACGATGTGTTATATGTTGTGTCAGTGTCAGTGACTGGTGATGGTAAGATAGTCCTATAAACTAATGCGCTAGATTTCATCAAAAATGTCGAAAATTTAAGGATATATAGACAATTTAATTAGTGCAA
The DNA here is from genome assembly GCA_016617855.1 of Megalonaias nervosa. Taxonomy (NCBI): domain Eukaryota; kingdom Metazoa; phylum Mollusca; class Bivalvia; order Unionida; family Unionidae; genus Megalonaias; species Megalonaias nervosa. The sequence goes on from JAECUM010043987.1 coordinate 10,969, forward strand.
TGATGTCTGGTATATGCATAATATTTTTCGGATGGATAGCAGACTGGTGTCCGCATGCTGCTCTCTCTACTGTCATATATCTTTATTCAATGTATAAACTGGTAACCGGCCAACTGTTGCTCTAGCTCGCTCTATTGCTACACGAGAGAATGAAACAGACAGCCGGGTACCAGTCTATTCACTGTATGACGACATCTAATTGTACATGTACCGGTGATGGAAGTACCGCTAATCCTACCAGAATATCACACGGATATTCTGTTATAAAATTGATGAAAATTGTATCCATCGGTTCGGTTTGGCAATTGCCGGTTCCATCGATACGAGATATTCTGGTGGTCGACAAAATGAACAAGGTGACGCTCCTTTCCACCGCACTTATTGTGTTCAAGTCGTGTACCACATTTATTTCCACATTTTTGTGTCATTTGTATTTAATGGGGTGTCAAAATCATAGTGCCAAAACACATCATCTTCCCTAAAGCGATAAATGTCCATTCGTCGGTGACTAGAACATTAGATTGCAGACAGGCTCTGCGGACTGTTCGTCTCCGGCTGTCAAAATTCTTTATTCTAACATGGTCAATGATGGGGACAAGGCTGTATCACCAGAGGGCGTTGTTTACCGGAATGATACTAACTACTTTAACTATCCAGAGATACACGTTGCTCTCCAATCAACCCAACCCACCCCCTTTTCTAGAACACCTTAATCTTCCATGATATTATGATTTGTGCGTATGAGACAGTTTAAAAATAGTTTAGCCGTTGTCCTGTAAATGCAGTTGGTGGTTTACCTTGTTTATATGCATACCTTGCTTATAATAACAGGTTGTTCCTTTCCAGGCTTAATTTAATGCGCGGAAAAATATAAGATATTTAGCTCCACCTACACACAGTGAATGTCTCCAAACGTGCTATCACTTTAATAATTCTTTTGGGTGACGTTAATGATAACTTTTGTCTCAGACCCTTCCTTAATGACGACGACGACGATGATGATGATGATCATGATGATCATGATGATGATGGTTGTACTTCCCCTACTACTTTTATTATTATTATTATTATTATTATTATTATTATTATAAAAACTTGCATTTATTCTTGTATTATTTCTGCAATATCTGTTTCAGATATGTTTCACTTTTGACATATGAAATATTCACTCAAACTCTAAACAGAGTAATTAATGACAAATCATGAAAAAAGTTGCATGATGATGACTGTGAAACTGATTATCATTCATTAAAAAAAATTAAAAAAATGTGTATGCCTTTAGATGAAAACAGAAATTAGACACATACTTTCGTCTTCTGTCAAATGGCTAGTGATAACAATATGCCAAGCAAGCGGTCAGCTCGTCTCCTCGCATTTGACATTTATTGCACTTGTAATTTGTGAAATCAATTACAAGTTGTCACAAAATAATTTCTCTGATACATTGTAATTATTTATCTTCTTAGACGTTGGCAGACATTATAACATTGATGGTAGTCAGGTATACATACGTTGTCATATTCCATATTCCTTTAAAGAATGTACGAGTATAAGTGAATATAAATATAGACAGTTAGAATGCCAGTCAGGTGTTTATTCCTTCTCATACAATCCTGCATTCAATATTCCTTACAAGCGTTTAGAATGTACGAGTGTAATTAAATATAAATATAGACAGGTTAGAATGCCAGAGAATAAAGTTATTACAACAGACATCATGTCGTACGCATGAAGTACGATTTTATTTATATAATATGACTTAATTTGACACATAGGCTTTGATCAAAAACAAAATACCGATACCTTTGTCCATCCTATACACCATCCATCATCCATAATTACAGTCAGGTTTATCTTTGAATATCTCACTTAAAACTCGTCAGTACACACACACACACACACACACACACACACACACACACACATACATATATAGATAAACATGACAATAAACAGTGCAAAACTAGTTTTTAACTAGCTTAAGCGCTTTTGACTTGCACTGAATCTTTATGAAAGGCAATTACATAAGAAGAACAAATAAGACAAAACAATAAACACAAATAAAACGTTGAAGTTTCAAATCATTATATGAGTCTACTAGAAGTATTATTTTTAAAAATTGTGGATATCGGGTCTTATCGTTTTAAATTCTAATAAAACACGACATCCACAAAGATTCAGTAATAGTTGAAAGAGCTTAGGCATCTTAAAAAGTGTTGCACCATTAGTTGTCAGTTTGTTGCAATTGTCTCAATCGATTCCTGACACAAGCGATTCTTTGCTGGACTCTGTACACTCAAAAGGACTATTATTTGTCATCTGATTTGTATTCTTGATATATGTCATGTCCGAGAAATCCGGATATAGTTTAAATTCAATAATAATAATAATAATAATAATAATAATAATGCCTACGAAACAGCAAGTAATTTGCCATAGACAATAATTACACTGGGCGCAAATGTAGCACATTGGGTTGGTAAAAATTTTTCCTGGTATAACTTTTATGTTGAAACATGGAGAAAGCCTGATCTGAAAGTGTTCACGGAGCTTTTATACTAAAAACGGACATCGCTTAATGACGTGTACTCAGATCTAATATATTTGTTGGGAAACCCATTTTAGCATCATACGGGTCGGCTAAACATTATTTTTCGTTTCTGACATTGTACCTGTATACGTGATGGTCTAAATTGCTATTCCGTCATTTATACTGGTTGCATGGCTCTACTAAATTCAAAATTCTGAACTCGTCCTTCTGACGGACAAACTGCTTTTTGTGTCATTTGATACAATTACAACTATCATCTGAAGTGGCCATGCGTTAACAATATACAACACATCGAGTAAAACATCGTTGATCCAAATATTGTTTCTTTTCTCCCCCAACCATAGAAAATTAGCATAACAGGTGTTTTTCTTCTCACACGAAACGATAGGCAGGGGACACTGAGGATAATGACAGGTTGTGCTCCAACTTTTATTGATGTGGAGAAGGGTTCATGTTGATTAAGTTGTCAGTGAACACGCTACCATGTTTTATCCACTGGAACGGACAGTTCTCTCGAAGGTCAGTAAGAACGTAGGGTGTTTGTTTTGGATGGCAATGATCTGTTTTCACTTTGTAAACCTGTAAGCAACTAGGAAGGCGACTCTACACCCGTGGTACCTCTTCCATGGAGGTGCTTTTCTTGCCCACGAATAAAGATAAGATCGTCCATTAGAAATCTTTCACCTTAGATGAGCAGGAACTGAACGATACAGTATAAATTGTTTGATATATTGATGCCGCTTAGTACAGGGAACGCGTTACCGTTGACTTCCTGTTATCTATGTGTCTTCATTTCTATGATTAATGACAGTAATGCAGGAAAGAAAAAACGTTGTAGTGTATACGAAACAAAGGGAAAATAGCATGAATGAAACAGGTAAATCAGGTCAAAAGTGCAAAAGCGTAATCAGGACTTTATAACAAGCGTATGTACAATAAACAATATCAAAGAATTAAACGACATTACGCTGGTTTTAATATAACGTCATTGCCTGAAATATAAAGCAAGGTATGACAGAATTATTGAGATTATTGTTAAATATCACTTCCGAAGTATGCTATTAACTTGTGATCGTCATAAAAGTAAAGGCTGAAACGACCTGGTAATTTAAGGCTTTTACCACCATTATTTCGAGTAATTCCGGTTCTTGCCAGATATGTTCTGTGCAGTTTATAATCATCGAGAAATAAAATCTGACGTCACAGATGCTTATGATTTTAATCATCGGAATCGAAATGAACTTTATAAATTCTAACACTGAAAAGTTTGTCCAACTTCGAGGCACAAAATAGAATACGATGTTGATGGCAGAATGCAATCAAATTGCACGCAAATAAGGCCGTCCGCTGGTCACGATGTGCTTTCATTTACATTAGGACAAAGTTTAAACAATCTGGCAATACTTTATTTGACTACATTACATATGATATTATTATTTTACAAAAAATTTGGCAAATAAAATCTCATACCCCGACTCTCA
>JAECUM010043987.1:17500-36153 GCA_016617855.1 Megalonaias nervosa
AGAATGCAAATAGAAAATGGGTTTCCATAGTATAGAATGCAAGTAGAAAATGGACTTATATAGTATAGAATGCGAATAGAAAATGGGTTTACATAGTATCTGAATGCAAATAGAAAATGGATTTCCATACTATAGAATGCAAATAGAAAATGGGTGTACATAGTATCTGAACGCAAATAGAAAATGGGTTTACATAGTATAGAATGCAAATAGAAAATGGGTTTCCATAGTATAGAATGCAAGTAGAAAATGGACTTATATAGCATAGAATGCAAATAGAAAATGGGTTTACATAGTATCTGAATGCAAATAGAAAATGGGTTTACATAGTATCTGAATGCAAATAGAAAATGGGTATACATAGTATAGAATGCAAATAGAAAATGGGTTTACATAGTATAGAATGCAAATAGAAAATGGGTTTCCATAGTATAGAATGCAAGTAGAAAATGGACTTATATAGTATAGAATGCAAATAGAAAATGGGTTTACATAGCATCTGAATGCAAATAGAAAATGGGTTTACCTAGTATAGAAAGCAAATCGTCAATGGGCATACATAGTATAGAATGCAAATTGAAAATGGGTCTACAAAGTATCGTAATGCAAATAGAAAATGGGTTTACACAGTATCTGAATGCAAATAGAAAATGGGTTTACATACTTTAGAATGCAAATAGCTAATGAGCTTACATAGTATAGAATGCAAATAGAAAATGGGTCCATAAAGTATCTTAATTCAAATAGAAAATGAGTTCACATAGTATCTGCATGAAAATAGAAACTGGATTTACATAGTATAGAATGCAAAAAGAAAATGGGTATCCAGAGTATAGAATGCAAATACAAAATGGGTTCTCATAGTATAGAATACAAAAAGGAACTGGATTTACATAGTACAGAATGCAGAAAGAAAATGAGTTTACATAATATAGAATGCAAACAGGAAATTGGTCTACCTAGTATAGAATGCAAATAGAAAATGGGTTTGCATAGTACAGAATGCAAATAGAAGATGGGTCTACAAACTATCTTAATGCGAATAGAAAATAGGTTTCCATAGTATAGAATGCAATAGAAAATGGGTTTAAGTTGTATAGAAGGCAAATGGAAAAACGGGTTTACATAGTATAGGATGCAAATAGAAAATGGGTCTACAAAATAACTAAACGCAATGAGAAAATGTACTTTACATAGTATCTGAATGGAAATAGAAAATGGGTTTACATACTGTAGATCGCAAATAGAAAATTGTTTTACATAGTATAGAATGCAAATAGAAAACGGATTTACATAGAATAGAACGCAAATAGAAAATCGGTGTACACAGTATCTAAATGCAAAAAGAAAATGCGTTTTCAAAGTAGACGATGCAAATAAACAATGGGTTTACGTAGTATCTGAATGCAAATAGAAAATAGGTGTACATGGTATAGAAAGTGCGTTTACATAGTAGAGAATGCAAATAGAAAATGGGTTTACATAGCATCTGAATGCAAATAGAAAATGGGTTCACATAGTATCTGAATGCAAATAGAAAATGGGTTTACATAGCACAGAATCCGAATTGAAAATGGGTTTACGTAGCACAGAATCCAAATAGAAAATGGGTTTACATAGTATAGAATGCAAATAGAAGATGGCTCCATAAAGTGTCTTAATGCAAATAGCAAATGAGTTTACGTACTATCTGAATGCAAATAGAAAATGGGTTTACATAGTATAGAATGCAAAGAGAAAATGGATTTACATGATATAGAATGCAAATAGAAAATGGGTTTACATGGTATAGAATGCAAAATTAAACCGGATAAACATAGTGCAGAATGCAAATAGAAAATGGGTTAACGTAGTATAGAATGCAAACAGAAAAAGGGATTACATATTATAGAATGCAAACAGAAAATGGGTTTACATAGTATAGAATGCAAATAGAAAATGGGTTTACATTGTATAGAATGCAAACAGAAAATGGGTCTTCAAAGTATCTTAACGCAAATGGAAAATGGGATTACATAGTATCTGAATGCAAATAGAAAATAGGTTCACATAGTATACAATGCAAATAGAAAATGGATTTAAGTACTATAGAATGCAAATAGAAAATTGGTTTACATGGTATAGATTGCAAATGGAAGACGGATCTACATAGTCTAGAATGCAAATAGAAAATGGGTGTACATATTTTCCGAATGCAAAAAGAAAATGCGTTTACCTAGTAGAGAATACAAATTGAAAATGGGTTTACATACTATCTGAATGCAAATAGTAATCGGGTTTACATAATATACAACGCAAATAGAAAATGGGTGTACATGGTTTAGAAAATGCGTTCATATGCAAATAGAAATCGGATTTACATAGTACAGAATGCAAATAGAAAATTCGTGTACATAGTGTCTTAATGGAAAAAGAAAATGCGTTTACATAGTAGAGAATGCAAATAGAAAATGGGATTAAATAGTATCTGAATGCAAATAGAAAATTGGTTTACCTAGAATCAGAATGCAAATAGAAAAAGGGTTTACATAGTATAGAATGCAGATAGATAATGGGTTTACAAAGTGTCTTAATGCAAATAGAACTGGGTTTACATAGCATAAAACGCAAACAGAAAATAGGTTTAAATAGTATCTGAATCCAAATAGAAAATGGGTTTACATAGCATAGAATGCAGATAGAACATGGGTTTAGAAAGCGTCTTAATGACAATAGAACTCGGTTTACATAATATAGAATGCAAAAAAAAAAAATGGGTTTACATAATAAAGAATGCAAATAGAACATAGGTGGACATAGAATAGAATGCAAATAGAGAATGGATTTACATAGTATAAAATGTAAAAAGAAATTAGGTTTCAATAGTGTCTGAATGCAAATAGAAAATGGGTTTACATATTATAGAATGCAAACAGAAGGTTTACATAGTATCGAATCCAAATAGAAAATGGTTTACATAGAATATAATGCAAATAATAAATGGGTTTACATAATGTCTGAATGAAATTCAAAATGGGTTTACATAGTCTAGAATGCAAAGAGAACATGGGTTTACATAGTATAGAATGCAAATGGAAAATGGGTGTACATCGAATCTAAATGCAAATAAAAAAATGGGTTCATATAGTATAGAATGCAAATAGAAAATGGGTTACAATAGTACAGAATGCAAATCGTCAATGGGTTTACATAGTATAGAATGCAAATTCAAAATGGGTCTACAAAGTATCTTATTGAACATAGAAAATGGGTTTACATAGTATCTGAATGCAAATAGAAAATGGATTTACATAGTTTAGAATGCAAATAGAAAATGGGTTTACATAGTATAGAAAGCAATTAGAAAATAGGTTTCCATAGTATAGAATGCAAAAACAAAATGGGTCCATAAAGTATCTTAGTACAAGTAGGAAATGAATTTATATAGTCTCTGAATGCGAACTGAAAATGGGTTTACATAGCATAGAATGCAAATACAAAATGGGTTTCCATAATATAGAATCCAAACAGAAAATGGGTTTAAAAAGTGAAGAAAGCAAACAGCAAACGGTTTAATAGTGTAGAATGCAAATAGAAAATGGGTCTGCCAGGTATCTTAATTCAAATGGAAAATGGGTTCACATAGTATAGAATGCAAATAGAAAATGTCTTTACATTGTATAGAAGGAAAATAGAAATAGGGTTTACATAGTATGGAATGCAAATAGAAAATGGGTCTGCAAAGTCTCTTAACGCAAATAGAAAATGGGTTTTCATAGTATCTGAATGCAAATAGAAAATGGGTTTACATAGTATACAATGCAAATAGAACCGGGCTTACATAGTATAGAATGCAAATCGAACATGGCTTTACGTAGTATAGAATCCAAATAAAAAATGGGTTTACATAGTACAGAATGCAAATAGAAAACGGGTTTACAAAGTATAGAATGCAAATAAAAAATGGGTTTACATAGTATAAAATGCAAACAGAAAATGGTTTACATAGTATATTATGCAAATTGAAAATGGATTTACACAGTGTCTCAATGCAGACAGAAAATGGGTTTCCATAATATAGAAAAGGGTTTACAAAGTGTCTTCATGCAAATAAAACTGGGCTTACATAGTATAGAATATAAATAGAAAATGGGTTTACATAGTAGATTGCAAATAGAAAATGGGTTTACACAGTATATAATGCAGATAGAAAATATGTTTACAAAGTGTCTTAATCAAGATAGAACTGGGTTCACATTGTGTAAAAGGGAAATAGACAATGGGTTTATATTGTATAGAATGCAAATAGAAAATGGGTTTACATCGTATAGAATGCAGAATACAATATTGGTTTAAACAGTATCTGAATGCAGATAGAAAATCAGTTGACATCGTATAGAATGCAAATAGAAAATGGGTTTACATAGTATAGAACGCAAATAGAAAATGGGTTTACATAGTATCAAATGCAAATAGAACATGGGTTTATATAGAATCGAATGCAAATAGAAAATTGGTTTACATAGTATAGAATGCAAATAGAAAATGGGTTTACATAGTACACAATACAAATAGAAAAAGGTTTGCATAGTACAGAATGCAAATAGAAAATTAGTTTACACAGTATAGAATGCAAACAGAAAATGGGTTTACATTGTATATAATGCAAACAGAAAATGGGTTTCCAAAGTATCCTAATGCAAATAGAAATGGGTTTCCAAAGTGTAGAATGCAAAAAGAAAATGGGTTTACATAGTATCTGAATGCAAATAAAAAAAGTCTTTATTTATTCAACAGTGCAAATAGAAAATGGGTCTACAAAGTATCTTAATGCAAATCGAAAAAGGGTTTACATAGTATCTGAATGCAAACAAAAAATCAGTTTACATAGTATAAAATACAAAAGACAATGGGTTTACATAGCATGGAATGCAAATAGTCAATGGGTTTACATAGCATGGAATGCAAATAGTCAATGGGTTTACATAGTATAGAATGCAAATAGAAAATGATTCTTGAAAGGATCTTAAAGCAAATAGAAAATGGGCTAACATAGTAAAGAATGCAAATTGAAAATGGATTTACATAGTATAGAATGAAAATAGAAATTGGGTCTACATATAATAGAATGCAAGTAGAAAATGGATTTACATACAAGAGAATCTAAATACAAAATGGGTTTACATAGTATAGAATACAAATAGAAAATGGGTTTACATAGTATAGAATGCAAATAGAAAATGGGTTTACATCGTATCGAATGCAAATAGAAAATGGGTTCACATAGTATAGAAAGCAAATAGAAAATGGGTCCACAAAGTATCTTAATGCAAATAGCAACTAAGTTTAAATAGTATCTGAATCCAAATAGAAAATGGGTTTACATAGTATAGAAAGCAAATAGAAAATGGGTCTACATAGCATAGAATGCAAATAGAAAATGGGTTTACATAGTATATAATGCAAATTGAAAATGGGTTCACATCGTATAGAATGCAAATAGATGATGGCTTTGCATACAATAGAATGAAAACGGAAAATGCGTTCACATAGTAAATCAATGAAAATAAATAATGGTTTTATATAGTAGAGAATGCAAATAGAAAATGGGTTCACATAATATCGAATTCAAATCGTCAATGGGTTTACACAATATCCAATGCAAATTGAAAATGGGTCTACAAAGTATCTTAATGCAAATAGAAAATGGGTTTACAAAGTATCTGAATGCAAATAGAAAATGGGTTTACATAGCTAAGAATGCAAGTAGAAAATGGGTTTGCATAATATAGAATGCAAATAGTCAATGGGTTTACATGGTATAGAATGAAAACAGTAAATGGGTCCATAAAGTATATTAACGCGAAAAGAAAATGAGTTTAAATAGTCTCTGAATGAAAATAGAAAATGGGTTTACTTAGTATAGAATGCGAACAGACAATGGTTTATATACTATATAATGCAAATAGAAAATGGGTTTACATAGTGTCTGAATTCAAACAGAAAATTGCTTTACATAGTATACAATGCAAATAGAAAATAGGTTTACATACATAGAATCCAAATAGAAAATGGGTTTGCATAGTATCTGAATGCAAAAAAAATGGGTTTATATAGTATAAAATGCACATAGCAAATAGATTTACATAATATAGAATGCAAATAGAAAATGGGCTTACATAAGAAAGAATGCAAATAGAAAATGGGTTTACATAGTATAGAATGCAAATAAAAAGTGGGTTTACATGGCATAGAATGCAAAAAGAATCTGGATTTAAATAGTACAAAAGCAAACAGAAAATGGGTTTACAAAGTATAGAATGCAAAAAGAAAATGGGTTAACATAGTATAGAATGTAAATAGAAAATGCGTTCACGTGGCATAGAATGTAAGTAGAAAATGGGTCTACAAAGTATCTTGACACAAATAGATTATGGGTTTACATAGTAACTGAATGCAAATAGAAAATGAGTTTATATAGTATACAATGCAAATCGAAAATGGGTTTATATAGTATACAATGCAAACAGTAAATGAGTTTACATACTAAAGAATGCAAACAGAAAATGAGTTTACAGAGTATAGAATGCAAACAGAAAACGGATTTACATAGTATACCATGAAAATAGAAAATGGGTGTACATAGTATCTGAATGCAAATAGAAAATGGGTTTACATAGCATCACAATGCAAATAGAAAATAGCTTTACATATTACACAATCCAAATGGAAAATGGGTGCATATGGTACAGAAAATGCGGTTACATAGTAGAGAATGCAAATAGAAAATGGGTTTACATAGTATCTAAATGAAAATGGAAAATGGGTTTAAACAGTAAAGAATGCAAATAGAAACTGGGTTTGCATAGTATCTGACTGGAAATGGAAAATGGGTTTACATAGTATCTGAATGCAAATAGAGAATGGGTTTACATGGTAAGGAATGCAGATAGAAAATCGGTTTACAAAGTATTTTAATGCAGATAGAACTGGGTTTACATAGTATAGAATGCAAATAGAAAATGGGTTTACATATTATAGAATGCAAATAGAAAATGGGGTTACATCGCATAGAATGGAAATAGAAAGTGGGTTTAAACAGTATTTACATGGAAAAAGAAAATGGGTTTACATAATATACAATGCAAGTAGAAAATGGGTTTACATAGTATAGAACGCAAATAGAAAATGACTTTACATAGAATAGAATGCAAATAGCAAATTGGCTTTCATAGTGTCTGAATGAAATAGAAAATGGGTTTACATAGTACAGAATGCAAATAGAAAATGGGTTTACATAGTATAGAATGCATATAGAAAATGGGTCTACAAAGTATCTGAATCTGATTAAAAAATGGGTTTACATAGTATCTGAATGCAAATAGAAAATATGTTTACATAGTATTAGAAGGCAAATAGAGAATGGGTTTACATAGCATATAATGCAAGTAGAAACTTGGTTTACATAGTATAGAATGCAGATAGAAAATATATTTACAAAGTGTCTTAATGAAAATAGAACTGGGTTTACATATTATAGAATGCAACTAGACAATGGGTTTACCTTGTATAAAATGCAAATAGAAAATGGGTTTACATCGTGTAGGATGCAAATTAGAAAATTTTCCTTAAACAGTATCTGAATGCACATAGAAAATGGGTTCAAATAGCATAGAATGCAAATAGAAAATGGGTTCACATAGTATAGAACGCAAACAGAAAATGGGTTTACATAGTACTGAATGCAATTAGACCATGTGTTTACATAGAATAGAATGCAATTTGAAAATTGGTTTACATGGTATACAATGCAAATAAAAAATAGGATTACATAGTATATAATGCAAATAGACAATGAGTTTACATAGAATAGAATGCAAATAGAAAATTGGTTTACATAGTGTCTGAATGCAAAGAGAAACTGGGTTTACATAGCATAGAATGCAAATAGAAAATGGGTTTACATACTACAGAATGCAAATAGAAAATGGGTTTACATAGAATAGAATGTAAATAGAAAATGCGTTCACGTGATATAGAATCCAAGTAGCAAATGGGTCTACAAAGTATCTTCACGCAAATAGACTATGGGTTTACATAGTAACTGAATGAAAATAGGAAATGGGTGTACATAGTATACAATGCAAATAGAAAATGGGTTTATCTAGTATACAATGCAAATTGTAAATGGGTTTACATAATAAAGAATGCAAATAGAAAATGGGTTCACATGGTATAGAATGCAAATAGAAAGCGGATGTAAATATTATATCATGAAAATTGAAAATGGGTGTACATAGTATCTGAATGCAAAAAGAAGATGCGTTTGCATAGTAGAGAATGCAAATAGAAAATGGGTTTACATAGTATCTCAATGCAAATAAAAAATGGGTTTACATATTATGCAATCCAAATTTAAAATGGGTGTACATGGTATTCAAAATGCGGTTACATAGTAGAGAATGCAAAAAGAAAATGGGTTTACATAGTATCTAAATGCAAATGAAAAATGGGTTTACACAGTACAGAATGCAAAAAGAAAATGGGTTTCCATAGTGTCTGAATGGAAATGGAAAATGGGTTTACAAAGTATCTGAATGCAAATAGAGAATGGGTTGACATAGTATAGAATGCAGATAGAAAATGGGTTTACAAAGTGTTTTAATGCAAATAGAACTGGGTTTAAATAGTATAGAATGTAAATAGGAAATGGGTTTACATATTACAGAATGCAAATAAAAAATGGGTTTACATCGTATAGAATGCAAATAGAAAATGGGTTCAAACATTATTTGAATAGAAATTGAAAACGGATTTAAATACTATAGAATGCAAGTAGAACATGGGTCTACATAGTATAGAATGCAAATATAAAATAGGTTTCCATAGTATATAATGCAAATAGACAATGACTTTACGTAGAATAGAATGAAAATAGAAAATGTGTTTGCACAGTATAAAATACAAATAGAAAATGGGTTTACATAGTACAGAATGCATATAGAAAATGGGTTTACATAGTATAGAATGCAAATAGAAAATGGGTTTATATAGTAGAGAATGCAAATAGAAAACGGATTTACATAGTATCTGAGAGGAAATAAATAAAGGGGTTACATATAACAGAGTGCCAATCGAAAATGGATCTACAAAGTGTCTTAATGCAAATAGAAAATGGGTTTACATAGCATCTGAATGCACGAAAAAATGGTTTTACATGGATTAGAACACAAAAGACAATGGGTTTACATATTATAGAATACAAAAAGTCAATGTGTTTACATAGTATACCATGCAAATAGAAAATGGGTATAGAAGGTATCTAAATGCAAATAGGGAATGGATTTACATAGTATAGAATGAAAATTCAAAATGGATTTACATACAAGAGAATGCAAACAAAAAATGGGTTTACATAGTATAGAATGCAAATTGAAATTGGGTTTACATAGTATAGAATGCAAGTAGAAAATGGGTTTCCATTGTATAGAATTAAAATAGAAAATGGGTCTACAAAGTATTTTAATGCAAATGGTTTACATAGTATAGAATGCAAATAGGAAATGGGTCTACAAAGTATTTTAATGCAAATAGAAAATGGGTTTACATAGTATAGAATGCAAATAGAAAATGCGTTTACATAGTATATAATGCAAATGAAAAATGGGTGCACATATTATAGAATTCAAATTCAACATGAGTCTACAAAGTATCTTAATGCAAATAGAAAATTGGTTTACATAGTTTGAAATGCAAATAGAAAATAGTTTTACATAGTATAGAATGCAAATAGTCAGTGGGTTTCCTTAGTATATAATGCAAATAGAAAATGGGTCCATAAAGTATCTTAATGCAAATATCAAATGAGTTTACACAGTATCTCAATGCAAATAGAAAATGGGTTTACATAATACAGAATGCAAATAGAGAATGAGTTTACATAGTATAGAATGCAAACAGAAAATGGTTGACATAATATAGAATGCAAATAGGAAATGGGTTTACATTGTGTCTGAATGCAAATAGAAAATGGGTTTACATAGTATAGAATGCAAATAGAAAATGGGTTCACATAGTATATGAATGCAAATAAAATATGGGTTTATATAGTAAAGAATGCAAATAGAAAATTGGTTTCCATAGTATAGAATCAATCGCTTTACATAGTAAACGGGTTTACATAGTACAGAATGCAAATTGAAAATGGGTCTACAAAGTATCTTAATGCAAATAAAAAATGGGTTTACATAGCGTCTGAATGCAAATAGAAAATAGATTTACATGGTTTAGAATGCAAATATAAAGTGGGTTTATATAGTATAGAATGCAAATAGTCAATGGGTTTACATAGTATCGAAGGAAAATAGAAAATGGGCACATAAAGTATCTTAATGCAAAAAGCAAATGAGTTTACATAGTATCTGAATGCAAATAGAAAATCGATTTACATAGTATCGAATGCAAATGCAAAATGGGTTAATATAGTAAAGAATGCAAAAGAAACTGGATTTGCATGATACAGTATGCAAACAGAAAATGGGTTTACATAGTATAGAATCCAAACAGAGAATGGGTTTACATTGTATAGAATGCAAATAAGGAAATATGTTTGCGTAGTATGGAATGCAAATAGAAAATGGGTCTACAAAGTATTTTAGTGCAAATGAAGATGAGTTTACAGAGTATAGAATGCAGATAGAAAATGGGTTTACATTGAATAGAAGGCAAATAAAAAAGGTTTTACATAATATTGTATGCAAACAGAAAATGATTCTACAACGTATCCTAACGCAAACAATCATTGGGTTTCCATAGTATACAATGCAAATAGAAAATGGGTCCATAAAGTATCTTAATGCAAGTGGAAAATGGCCTTACATAGTATCTGAATGCTGATAGAAAATGTGTTTACATAGTCTACAATGCAAATATAAAAATCTTTCATATAATATACAATGAAAAATGAAAATTGGGTTACATTGTATAGAATGCAAATAGAAATCGGATTTCCGTAGTACAGAATGCAAATAGAAAATTCGTGTACATAGTGTCTGAATGCAAAAAGAAAATGCGTTTACATAGCATCTGAATGCAATTAAAAGATGGGTTTACATATTATCGAATGCAAACAGAAAATGGGTGCACATGGTATAGAAAATGCGTTTACATAGTATCTGGATGCAAAAAGAAGACGGGTTTGCATAGTATCTGTATGCAAATAGAAAATGGGTTTACATAGTAAGGAATGCAGATAGAAAGTGGGTTTACAAAGTGTCTTAATGCAAATTGAACTGGGTTTACATAGTATAGAATGCAAAAAAAAATGGGTTCACATAGTAGAATGCAAATAGATAATGGGTTTACATAGTGTAGAATGCAGGTTGAAAATGGGTTTACATAGCGTCTCAATGCAAATAGAAAATTGGTTTACATAGTATCTGAATGCAAATAGAAGATGGGTTTGCATAGCATAGAATCCAAATAGAAAATGGGTGTACATGGTATAGAAAATGCTTTTACATAGTAGAGAATGCAAATAGAAAATGGGTTTTCATAGTATGTGGATGCAAATAGAAGATGAGTTTACACTGTATCCCTATGCAAATAGAAAATGAGTTTACATAGTATAGAATGCAGATAGAAAATGAGTTTACAAAGTGTCTTAATGCAAATAGAACTGGGTTTACATAGTATAGATTGCAATTAGAAAGTGGGTTTACATAGTAGAATGCAAATAGAGAATGGGTTTACATAGTATAGAATGCTGGTTGAAAATGGGTTTACAAAGTGTCTTAATGCAAATAGAACTGGGTTTCCATCGTATAGAATGCAAATAGAAGATGGGTTTACATAGTATCGAATACAAATAGAAAATGGGTTTACATAGTAAAAAATGCAAATAGAAGATGGTTTTGCATAGTATAGAATGCAAATACAAAATGGGTTTACATAGTATAAAATGCAAATAGAAAATGGTTTACATAGTATATAATGCAAATCAAAAATGAATTTAAGCACTGTCTGAATGCAAATAGAAAATGGGATTACATAGTATCGAATGCAAATAGAACATGGGTTTACATAGTATAGAATGTAAATTGAATATGCGATCACGATGTATAGAATGCATGTAGAAAATGGGTTTACATAGTATAGAATGCAATCAGAAAATGGGTTTACATAGTATTTTTAATGCAAATAGAACTGGGTTTACATAGTATAGAATGCAAACAGAAAATTGGTTTACATAGTATAGAATGCAAGTTGAAAATGGGTTTCCATCGTATAGAATGTAAATAGAAAACTGGTTTAAACAGTGTCTGAATGCAAATAGAAAGTGGGTTTACATAATATAGAATGCAAATAGAAAATGGGTTTACATAGTATAGATCGCAAATGGAAAATGGATTTACATAGTATATAATGCAAATAGACAGCGGGATCACATAGAACAGAATGCAAATAGAAAATTGGTTTACATAGTATACAATGCAAATAGAAAATGGGTTTGCATAGTGCAGAATGCAAATAGACAATGGGGTTACATAGTATGGAATGCAAATAGAAAATGGGTTTACATAGTATGTAATGCAAATAGAAAATGGGTTTACAAAGTATCTTAATGCAAATAGAAATCGGTTTCCAAAGTGTAGAATGCAAAAGGTGGTTTACATTGTAGAGAATGCAAATAGAAATTGGGTTTACATAGTACCTGAATGTAAATGAAAAAAGGGATTACTGATTACAGAATGCAGATGGAAAATAGGTTTACACTGTATCTGAATGCAAATGAAAAAATGGTTTACTTATTATAGAATGCAAATAGAAAATGGGTCTACAAATTGTCTTAATGCAAATCGAATATGGGTTTACATAGTATCACAATGCCACAAAAAGGGGTATAGAATATAAAAGATAATGGCTTTACATAGTATAGAGTGCAAATAGTCATAAGGTTTACATAGTATAGAGTGCATATAGAAAATGATTCTAGAAAGTATCTTAATGGAAATAGGAAAAAGGTTTACATAGTATAGAATGCAAATTAAAAATGGGTTTACATAGTATAGAATGCAAATAGAGAATGGGTTTCCATAGCATAGAATGGAAATAAAAAATGGGTTTATATAGTATAGAATCCAAATAGAAAATGGGTCTACAAAATATTGTAATGCAAATAAAAAATGAGTTTACATAGTATCTGATTGCAAATAGAAAATGGGTTTACGTAGTATACAATGCAAATAGTGAATGGGTTTACATAGTATAGAATGCAAATGGAAAAAGGGTGCACAAATTATCTTAATGGAAATAGCAATTGAGTTTACAGAGTATCTGAATGCAAATAGAAAATGAGATTACATAGTATAGATTCCAAATAGAAATTGGGTTTACATAGCATAGAATGCAAATCGTCAATGGGTTTACACAGTATAGAATGCAAATAGAAAATGGGTCCATAAAGTATCTTAATGCAATCAGCAAATGAGTTTACATAGTATCTGAATGCAAATAGAAAAGGGGTTTACACAGTATAGAATACAAATAGAAAATGGGTGTACATGGTATAGAAAATGCGCTTACATAGTAGAGAATGCAAATAGAAAATGGGATCACATAGTATCTTAATGCAAATAGAGAATGGGTTTACATAGCAGAGAATACAAACAGAAAATGGGATTACATAGTACAGAATTCAGATCGAAAATGGGTTTACATAGTATCTAAATGGAAATATAGAATGGGTTTACATAGTATAGAATGCAAATAGAGAATGAATTTACATAGCATAGAATGCCGATAGAAAATGGGTTTACAAAGTGTCTTAATACAAATAGAACTGGTTTTACATAGTATAGAATGCAAATAAAAAATGGGTTTACATAGCATAGAATGCAAAAAGAGAATGGGTTTACATAGTATTGAATGCAGATAGAAAATGGGTTTGCAAAGTGTCTTAATGCAAATAGAACTGGTTTGACATAGTATAAAATGCAAGTAGAAAATGGGTTTGAATAGTATAGGATGCAAATAGAAAATGGGTTTACATAGTATCTGAATGCAAAGAAAGATTGGGTTTACATAGTATTGAATAAGGATACAAAATGGATTTATAAAGTGTCTTAATGCAAATAGAACTAGGTTTACATAGTATAGAACAGAAATAGAAAATGGGTTTACAAATTATAGAATGCATATAGCCAATGGGTTTACTTAGTATAGAATGCAAATAAAAATTGGGTTTACATAGTATAGAATGCAAATAGAAAATATGTTTACATAGTATAGAATGCAAATAGAAAATGGGTTTACAAAGTATCCGAATGCAAATAGAAATGGGTTTCCAAATTGTAGAAAGCAAAAAAATGGTTTACATATTAGAGAATGCAAATAGAAAATGGGTTTGCATAGTATCGGAATGCAAAAAAAAATGGTTTTACATAGCATATACTGCATATAGAAAATGTGTCTAGAAAGTATATCAATACAAATAGGAAATGGGTTTACATAGTATAGAATACAAATTGAAAAAGGGTTTTCATAGTATAGAGTGAGAATAGAAAATGCGTCTACATAGTTTAGAAAATGGGTTTACACAGTATATAATGCAAATAGAAAATGAGTTTACATAGTATAGAATGCAAATAGAAAACGGGTTTACAAAGTACAGAATGCAAATAGAAAATGGGTCTACAAAGTATCTTAATGCAAATAGAAAATGGGTTTTCATAGTGTCTGAATGCAAGTAGAAAATGGGTTGACATAGTATACAATGCAAACTGAAAATGGGTTTACATAGTGTCTGAATGGAAATAGAAAATTGGATTACATAGTATGGAATGCAAATAGAAAATGGCTTTACATAGTGTAGAATGCAAATAGTGAATGGGTTTACATAGTATAGGTTGAAAATAGAAAATGGATCCATAAAGTATCTTAATGCAAATTGCAAATGAGTTTACATAGTATCTGAATGCAAATAGAAAATGGTTTTACATAGTATAGAATGCAAATTGCAAATGGGTCATCAAAGTATCTTAATGCAAATAGGAAATGGGTTTAAATAGTATCTGAATGCAAATAGAAAATGTGTTTACATGGTTTAGAATGCAAATATAAATTAGGCTTACATAGTATAGAATGCAAATAGAAAATGGGTTTACATAGTATAGAATGTGGATAGAAAATTGGATTACTTTGTGTAGAATGCTAATAGAAAATGGGTTTACATAGTATCTGAATGCAAATATAAAATGGGTTTACATAGTATAGAATGCAAAGAGACAATGGGATTTCAAGGTATCTTAATGCGAATAGAAATGGGTTTCCAAAGCATAGAATGCAAATATAGAATGGGTTTACATAGTATAGAATGCAAATTGAAAATGGGTGTACATTGTATCTGAATGCAAATAAAAAATTGGTTTACATAGATAGAATGCAATTAGAAAATCGACTTACATAGTATAGAATGCAAATAGTTAATGGGTTGACATAGTATGGAACGCAAATTAAAAAAGTGTGTTTACATAGTATCTGAATGCAAATAGAAAATGGGCTTACATGGTATAGGATGCAAATAGAAAATGGGCTTACATGGTATAGGATGCAAATAGAAAATGGGTTTACATATTATATGAAAGATAGTGGGTTTACATAGTATCTGAATGCAAATAGAAAATGGGTTTACATGGAAGAGAATGCAAATAGAAATGGGTTTACATAGTATCTGAATGCAAATAGAAAATGGGTTTACATGGAAGAGAATGCAAATAGAAATGGGTTTACATAGTATCTGAATGCAAATAGAAATGGATTTACATAGTATAGAATGCAAATCGTCCATGGGTTTACATAGTATCTGAATGCAAATAAAAAAGTCTGTTTGCATAGTATAAAATGCAAATAGAAAATGGGTTTACAAAGTATCGTAATGCAAATAGAAATTTGTTTCCAAGGTACAGAATGCAAATAGAAAATGGGTTTACACTGTATCTGAATACAAATAAAAAAATCTGTTTGCATAGTATAAAATGCAAATAGAAAATGGGTTTACAAAGTATCGTAATGCAAATAGAAATTTGTTTCCAAGGTACAGAATGCAAATAGAAAATGGGTTTACATTGTATCTGAATGCAAATAAAAAATGGGTTTCCATTGTATAGATAGCAAATGGAAAATATTTTTGCATAGTATAGAATGCAAATAGAAAATTGGTTTACATAGTATAGAATGCAGATAGAAAATGGATCTACAAAGTGTCTTAATGCAAATAGAAAAAGGGTTTACATAGCTTAGAATGCAAATTGAAAATGGGTTTACATAGTATAGAATGCAAATAGAAAATGGGTTTACATAGTATAGAATGCAAATAGAAAATGGGCTTACAAAGTATCTTGATGTAAATAGAAATGGATTTCCAAAGTACAGAATACAAATAGAAAATGGGTTTACATAGTATAGAGTGCAAATATAAGATGGGTTTACCTATTATCTGAATGCAAATAAAAAATGGGTTTACATAGTATAGAATGCAAATAGAATATGGGTTTACATAATATAGAATGCAAATAGTCAATGGGTTTATATGGTGTAGAATGCAAATAGAAAAGGGGTTTACAAAGTATCTTAATGCAAATTGAAGATGGGTTTACATAGTATAGAATGCAAATAGAAAATTGTTCACATATTATGGAATGCAAATAGAAAATGGGTTTACATAGTACTGAATGCAAATAGAAAATGATTTTACATAGTATAGAATGCAAATAGAAAATATGTTTACATAGTATCTGAATGCAAACAGAAAATAGGTTTTCATAGCATATGAAAACATAAATGTGTATAAGTAGTATCCGGAAACATAATAAGTGTATATTTAGTGTTACGAGTCTATGCTCTTAAAATAAGAAACAGAAAAGATTGAAGACAGCGTGCTTTGTAAAATTTAACAATTTATTCCTCTAGAATACAAAGTAAAAAATATGATAAAGAACTTGTGGTATTGCGAATTAAATCCAAATATAATCCAAGGATTAAAGGATTAAAGTTCTAGTAACAAAAGGTCCTGAATAAAATTCAAGTCCTGAAGAGATTTAAAATTGAAGGCGATGACGTGTCTATTATGGCTTGCGTCCTACTGATGTGTCAACAATCTCTTGTAGAATCACAGAAATATTATTTCAGGTTTGAATTCATTATAAATTTCAATGACTGTCTTTATCCAAGAATTTTGTCAGAGCACTTCTGTATTTCCAGAGAAAATAATCACATGAATTCGATAATTTCAAGAAAATAAAATTCAGCCCAAACTGAACACAACATAATACAACCCAAAGTGCCAGATGTTAAAGCACAACTCGTAAAATCTTCACAATCACAAGATAATAGAGTTCTCTGTTTGACCTCAGGTCACAAATTAGCATTTTCTAAAAACAACCATTACCTTATGGAAAATAACCTTCTTGAATGATCTAATGAGCCTTGTTTATTTAAAACATAATACCCTATAAATTCACTTTATAATCCCGAAAACCCTAACTCAGATCAAAATGTTTACCTGAATAATAATTTGGTCAATGAGCTCATACCCATAGAGGATAATGATGCTATTATTAGTTGTTTACAGCAATGAAATAAAAAAAAAATTTTTAACAGAAACGCAATCAGGTCAAACAGAACTGAACTCAATTCTGGACAAGGTCAAGTTCAGTAAACAATGTTACATTACAATAACATGTAATGAAATAAAAAAAATAAAACTAACAGCAAACAATTAAGTTAAATATACATAACAGTAGTATCTAGAAAAATAAAAGTGTACATGTAATATCTGGAAGCAGAAAACGCGTGTATGTAGTATCTGGTAATCGAAAAGTTGTATACGTAGTATCTTGTGAAACAAACGTGTATTAGTAGCATCCGGAAACAAAAAAAGAATGTGTCTATGTAGTATTTGGATACATAACATGTCTATATTTTGTTCCTGGAAATAAAAAACATAGAACACGCACATGTCTATCTCTAAAAATGCGCGTGCATATTGAGTATCTGTAAAAGAAAAGCCGCATCTATAACATCTGGAAACAAAAAACAGGTATATATAGTACCTGAAAATAGAAAACGTGTATATTCAGTTTCTGGAAACTTAACACTCCTATATATAGCATCCTAAAACGGAAAATGTATAATGTTGTATGTGGAGACATAAAAGTGTATATGTAGCATCTGGAAACAAAACATATGTATATGTAGTATCTAGACACAGGAAAAGTGGATATTTAGTATTTGAAAATATATACGCTTATCCGTAGTATCTGGAATTTAAAACGAATATAGGTAGTCTCTGGAGTTTCAGTATATAAGAGGTACATGGAATCGGAAAACGTGTATATGTAGTATCAGAAAATATAACGCGCGTAAATATAGTATATTGAGACAGGACATGTGTATAATTAGTATATGGGAACATAAATGTGTATATGTAGCATCTGGAAACATCTGGAAAAATAAAACGTGTATATGTATTATTTGGAAACAGTAAACGTGTATATGTAATATTTGGAACCTTGAAAACTGTATTGGTACTATTTAGAAAAACATACATATATGTGGTATCTGGACACCACAAACCTGCATCAGTAGTATCTGGAAACACAAAAACACACACACAG
>JAECUM010043990.1:0-16824 GCA_016617855.1 Megalonaias nervosa
CCTGTGCCTGTCAGTAAAAAGCAACTGATGCGATTTTTGGGTATGGCCGGATACTATCGGAAGTTTTGTTCCAATTTTTCCAATATTGCGGAACCTCTGACAAATTTGTTAAGCAAGAGAAACAAGTTTCTCTTGACCGAAAAATGTCAGGAAGCTTTCGATAGGTTAAAAGCCATACTCAAAAGTGCGCCAGTTCTAACAGCTCTAACTTTCAATCAGTCTTTTAAATTGTCTGTGGATGCAAGTGATGTTGGGGTTGGAACAGTATTGATTCAAGAAAACAGAAATGGTATTGATCACCCAGTGTGCTATTTCTCTAAGAAATTAAATAAGCACCAAAGAAATTACTCAACAATCGAGAAGGAATGTTTGGCTTTAATTTTGGCATTACAACATTTTGAAGTTTACATTAGCTCGGTTCCTTCTCCGGTTGTTGTGTATAGTGATCTCAACTCCCTTACTTTCATCGGCAAGATAAAAAATAAAAATCGAAGATTATTCGGGTGGAGATTCTTTTTGCAAGAGTATAATCTGAACATCAGGCACATCAAAGGAAAAGACAAATTGATTGCAGATGCACTTTCCCGTGTATAGAAATATTACTTCATATACACTTTATATAATTCATAAGAATTTTCATGTAATTTTGTTTACCTGATGTATAATTTGCACATGGTAAAAAAGAAAGCTTTATTATATAAATCTTTCTTTTTTCTTTATGGGGGGAAGTGTTACGTATATGTAACTAGACTGCTTGTGTGTTAGTTTTAAAATTCTTTTTTATTTTATTTTTGTTTCATTACATTTTATTGTAATGAATATTTTTATCGGATTCGAAATTCTTTTTCAGTAATTTGATATTTTTTTTTACTAAATGTTGTTTATTTCAGACGTAAAAGTGATACATGAGAATTATTTTTAGTTAACCTAGTTCGTCTTGGGATGGCAAGAACGTAAACAGGCTGTTAAAATGATTGGTCAGTATCAGGGCCATACTTTCCTTGCGTGATCACCATGTGTAAACAACGCTATTTAATTATTGGTTTTTAAGTGGGGCTACACTGGCGTACGTGATGGATTTCTTGTAGTAAGAGACCACATGACCCATCTCGCGAGACTTGAAATGATGTTTTTGGGGTTTAAATACGCATTCTTAATATTCTTCTGGCAGAGTCGTTTTAAAATCTTGAAGGAACAAGGTGTTATTTTTATTTGTTGCCAGATTGTTTGTTTTTCATCTGATTTTTTGGATTTAATAATTTTGTTCTCCTGGAAACTCAACAAGTTGACTTTCTTATAAAAAATTCTGAAAGATATTCATGGAAATTTATTCTGGAATTATTTGGAAACAAAAACTGTGATTCAATTGAGGAATTGTTGATATTCGTACATTGGGCCACATCTGACGTCATCGCTTTCCATATTTGAACGTCGTCGGGAGTCGAACTTGGACTCTAATAGAGCTATTTAGTGATAGGACTTGTGTTTTCATTCTTAGGATCAAATTTTGGATTATATTCACAAACTGTAAATCCTATTTACCAATTTTTACATTGTTGTCTAGGGAAATAAATTATTTTGTTAAAATATACAAAGCTTGTTGGCTTTCACTCTTTTCTTTTGTTACATTTGTACGAGCCTACACGTAACAATATATATATATATATATATATATATATATATATATATATATATATATATATATATATATATCGTAATCTTTGATCTTTGGTAATTTCGCGCAGGTTGCTGGTAACATTGTTTCCTGGAGACATATTATATCTGGTTTTTGGGTGGTGTTGTTTATTGCTGCTACTAATTCGGCGTGGTTTGTAAATAGTCCTCTGCAATTCCATTACCAGATGGTTATTGTTGAATTTTGGTTGTTTCCTTGTCTGTTGAGGCAGTGATCTATATCATTTTTGGAGGATTTTGGTTGTTGTTGGTTTTGGTGAGGAGTAATATTTGGGTTTGTTCCTGTAAGGTTGTAATCCATTATGGAGTTATTTTCTGAGTCGTGGCTGATTTGTGTTGTTCCCTGTGCTTCAAGTTGTGTGGCAGTTGGTGATGTGACAGTGGTTTCAACTTGAATAGTATTTGCTTGGTCATTATCTGTGTCTTTGCCATGTGCCTGTGTGTTGTTGAGGTTGAATTGTTGTCTGTTGTAGTTTTTGGGTGTATAGTTTGCCCGATGTCGTTGAACTGTAACTTTCATTCCTTCAATTTTGGTAATTTTCTGGTATTTGGCTACCTGGTTCTTGGAGTTGCACCATATGATGATGCATTTGCTTCGTGGTCTCATTATCTTGAACATATCCCTATGATGTTGCATCAAAGTTGTTGCCAGGGTTTTGGTATTTGTTCGCAGGAATTTTTCATTGTGGCTACTAATGAACAGCCTCAAATGTGCTGGATGATATTTGTGTTTCTTTGGCGTTCCATTGTTATTGTTGTTATCTGTGTTTATGTTGTTGGTGTTGCTTGTTTTGGCTTTTTTTATGCTGATTCGGTTTGTTGGTACTCGCTCGTTTGTATTGTTTGTTCTCTTGATTTTGGGTGTTCCTTTGAGTGGATGTTTTCCTTTGGGTGTTGTGGCGTGGTCCTCATATTCCTCGGCAAATGGTGTTTGTTTCTTTTTGTTGTTTTTGTTGTATTTGTTCTTCTTCGCTTTCTTGTAGGGCTTTTGTTATTTATTTCATTTCCTTTAATGTGATATCTGTGGAGGGTCCTGCCTCTTGGCTGTTATGGATGGTGTACTTTCTTTTTCTGTTGTTATTGTTGTCATTAATGTTGTTGTTGTTGATGGTTTTTTATCTCTTGTTGCATGATGGTGTTGCACCCCTATTTACGGTGTCATTTACCTTTCTCATTTTGTTTTCTTTTCCTGTTGTTGTTGTTGTTGGTACTTTATTATTTTCAGTTGGAAATAGAGTCAAGAGTGGTGGACGATACTCGTGCGTCTTTGCATTGTCATCGGTGTTGTTGTTGCCTGTGTTGGTGGTGTCGCTTGTTGTGACTTCAGTGGTGTTGTCTCGGTTTGTTGATATTCGTTTCTTTGTGTTGAGTGTTGTCTTGATTTTGGGCGCTCCTTTGGCTGGTTAGTAGTATAGTGGGGTAGTCTACGGACAATGGGAGTTCGCATTACAGACCCCCCACCCCGGGACTGTATACGGACAAGATTTATACGGACAAAATATCACCCTGGGACTACATAGGGACAATGGGAATTTTCTATAGCGAATAGCACACTCTGGGACTGTATAGGGACAATGGGAATTTTGTATAGCGACAAGAGGAATGGCACAGGTAGGGTGACGTCACGATACTGGACACTTGCAACAATGTAGCAAGAACCGTGACGTCATGCCACCTGTGTCATTTCTATATAAAGTTTGAATCATTCGCGTTCGTGTTTGTGGATATTATAATATTATACCCAAATTATACAACTGACTAAAAAAAATTTTAGGTAAGAGAATAATATTTTTTTGAGTTAAAAGATAAATTATACAATCGAATAAATTTTTTTAGACAAGAAAGAATAAATCTTTTTGAGGCAGTGGAGTGGCCCTGAAAAGGACCTTTGGGTTTTTTTCTTCTATTGGCTCCATTTTTTTCACCAGCTCTTCACTTTTCCAATGATTCCTTTCTTCTTCTTTTTCTTTTCTTCGTCTGGAATCCAGTCAGGATGTCCCATCTCTCTAAACGTTTCCTGTACCTTCATCCAGTTTTGATTTAGTCTTTCAAGGTCCTCTTTTCTCGTTCTGTTTTCCTTCTCCTTTCTCTCTTTTACCCACGTGTCTTTGATTTTCGTTACCTCTTCTTTCATCACTTTTCTCATTAGGTCTTCAGATTTCCTTAATTTCTCTAATCCCCACAGAACAAAAGACCACTCCGTAAAATTTGCTTGCTCTTCTAAAAAGCACCTCACTTGGATGACATTATCAAGTGCGTCCTTCAATGTCTCCACTCTCACATATTTATGATGGATGAAGCCTCTTATTTTTTCCACCTCCTCTTCTATCATTCCTGCCACCTGATCCCTGGCTACGTTCAGCAATCTTATCATTCTCTCCATGTTGCTAGCCATCTTTTATATTCAGCGTTGAATAGCGCGAATGACGAACGCTATGCTTTTATATACTTCAAGCACGGACGTGAACGAAAACATCCCTTACACTCACTTCACATATTATTTACTATCCACACAAATGAACGCGAATGCATTAAACATACACCTATTTACTATCCACACCAACGAATGAGAATGCATAAAACATATCATATTTATTATCCTCACCAACGAATGAGAAAGCATAAAACACACACCTATTTACTATCCACACCAACGAACGAGAATGCATAAAATATACCATATTTACTATCCTCACCAACGAATGAGAAAGAATAAAACACACACCTATTTACTATCCACACCAACGAACGAGAATGCATAAAACAAACACACACATATATTATCCACACCAACAAACGAGAATGCATAAAACACACACCTATTTACTTTCCTCACCAACGAATGAGAAAGCATGAAACACACACCTATTTACTATCCACACAAACGAACGAGAATGCAGAAAACAAACACATATATACTATCCACACCAACGAACGAGAACGCATAAAACATACACATATATACTATCTACAAAGACGAATGAGAATGCATAAAACATACACATATATACTATCCACACAAACGAATGAGAACGCATAAAACATACACAACACGCTACTATCCACACAAACAATTCGTGTTGTAACTGGGACATCTCGGTCAAATGAGGATTGGGAGGGAAATGCAGGGTTCGTTGTTCTTGCCAACGATGGTATTCCATCCATCGTTTGTAAGGCACTGAAGCTAGTTTTCGTCCTTCCATCGGATTTCAAGAATCACGTCTGAGATCTTTTGACTCCAAAGGTCCCTTTTATCTTCTTGGATCTTTTTCTCTTCATCCTCCCAGAATGTTTCCCAATAGTCCTTTCAGTCCTCCTATTGTTCCCATTACTCCTTTCAGTAAGGGTGCTCCCACTGTTCCCATTACATCTTTCAGTAACATGGGCAAAAAGGACAAAATTCCTCCGCGTTGCAGGAACATCTGTTTCTTTTGACCAATGGGTATTTTCTTTTTACCATTTGGCGAAGAACGTGTCGATGTTTGGCTAAGCATTCTTTCTGGTGTTTAGATAAAGGTATTGTGCCTTTCAAGACATTCAGAAAACATTCGCACACGGTATCGATGACGTCTTTGGAGGCAGTTTGAATGAGTTGTTTTCCCATGGGTGGAGGAGCTTTGGACAGGACAGACAACATGTTCCAATGTTTGACTAAACGAGGAGGCAGTCCTTTCCTTTTCTTTCCTTTGGGGGTAGAAGAGGAATGTCTTTCTTGGGGTGACATCTTTCTCGGTTGGTTCGTTGGTTGATTCCGTGGCACACAGCAAAACAATACACTGACGTCGCTGACTTGTCACACGGTCTTTTATCCTTTTTTTGGGACTATCGCTTCGTCATAAAGGTGACGATGTGTTTTCCAAAATCGCCAAAGAATCCTCCTCTTTGGTGGCTCCTCTTTTTCTTTGGACGAATGTGTCTTTTCTGGGGGTGACGTCTATGTTTGGCTAAGCGTTTTTTCGGATGACGAAACTGTCTTTTTCTTTTTCCTTTCTGGACAGGAGAACGACGATGAGGAGACATCTTTTGGTGCACAACATGCACTAAAGTCCATGGCTTCACATGCGTTCTTTTATCTTATTTTTGGCTAGTTGTCATAGATTTAAATAGCTTGAAGGGTTTTGATCATGCCTGGTAATAAAAGACTAGTTATCCATCTTCCTTTTTGGTGACTTCTTTTTTTTGAACGATTGTGTGTTTTCTGGGGGTGACGTTGCTGTTTGACTAAGCATTTTTTTGGATGACGTGACTGTCTTTTTCTTTTTCCTTTTCCTTTTTTGGACTGAAGAAGTAGCACGATGGTAACGGTGTGCAGTTTTCGGAGGGGACATCTTTGGGCGTGCAGCGCCACAAAAACACTGATCCGTATTGTTTGCCTCGGGTCTTTTTTATACTGGAATGCGTCGCCACTGATTGTCTTTACGTCGTATCAACTTGATGACAGGCAACACACGTCGTGGAGGAGTTCGCAACGGACTAAATCGGGACAGTTCTTTCTTGGACAAATCCAGTAAACTCTGTAACACGCCCGATCTTTCTTGGACTTTACTTTTGGGGGCAGGTATTTTGTGAGCAGCGGCCACTGCCGCTAAAGAGGAAGAGGGTAACACCACTGGAGGTCGTGGCTTGCGAATGTAAGGTTGTTTTCCTGGCGTCAGTTCCTCTCTTGCGGATAGAAGCTGTTTTCTGTGGACTTTTCATTTTCTTTTTCTGTGGCTGTGACCTGGTCTTGATACCGTTGCTCTTTTTCTTTTTCTTCTGGGTACGTCGGCGAGTGGCTATTTCTTGGGAACATCTTTGGGAGCATTGGGATCCCATTTTAAGAGGGAGCGAATTATGACACCTCCTAGAGAACCGCTACCTCCAGGTCTCAATATGATTTGCCTTTTGGTTTGAGTGTCGATGCGAGGATCGGCCAGTTGCGTCAAGGCAACTTTGTTTCTGTCCAAAAAAAGTTTGGTTTGATGTGGAATCTGAATGATGCCTTGCAGTAATTGACGTGCTGTCACCGTAAACCATCGTAAGACTTCTTTGAGACTAGCTTCTAAGACACGAGCACGTATTTGTGGATTTTTTTCGCGACTGATGCCGTACAAGGCACGAATCAATTTGATGGGAAGATGAGACTAAAGGGACGTCTTGTTGAGGATGTGTGAGACAGACCCAAAGTGACCGAGGGTTTTATAGATTTTTATGGGTGAATGTGGTTGTGGTTAAGTCGACGACGGAGACGTGTGCACGACAGACCCTCCGTCTTGGCACCAGTGGTGAAACAGATGGGTACGAAATCGCAAATGATCGGGAGTGGTGGGTTTTAAATCCACGAGTAAATAGGCATGTGGGGTTTGAGTGGCATCGTCGTACGCATGAATCAGCCAAGGTGTTCCAAACTGTTTGGCTAACACTTGCACTTCCGATTTATCTCTAGGGCTTTTAAACAAGACCACGTAATGAGCATTGAGACTGATGGTGCGATGGGCTTTACTTTGTTGAAACAAATTTTGAGTGATGTAAATGACACTGGCATTACGATGATGCCCTTTGCTCGTAAACCTGAGTTTAATTTCTTCTTCGTCTTCTCCTAACATGTCGTCAAAGATGACCAAATGGGTTTGACTAGGGTTAGACACAATCCCGTCGTCTTCACTAGGAATGCCTTCTACAAACACGATGGAATCGCATTGACTTTCTCGCAGAAGGCTGTACGCCGATTGCCACTCTTTTTAACACCACACGATGCGTTGAGGTGGACGATCGATCAAATGATGTTTATGTTCGATCAAACGTTTGACAAATTCAAATTTGCCTGAACCGCTAGGTCCGGCAATGAGCATGTTAAAGGGATGTCGAAGATACAAGGCCTCCCAACTAGCACGATCTAAGTGTTCATCGATGACTTTGAAAGTGGAGGAAGAGGGAGGAGACACAGTAGAGGTAGTCATAATAGTAGCAGTGCAAGGAAAATATCAGTTTTGACACGAAGACAGACCAGAGAAGAGTTTTTATACTTTTTTCAGGACACGTTTCTTGTCATCTTTAAATGTGAACAACACGAAAGACAAAAATACATAAAAGCCAAATGGCTAAGTACATGAATAAAAGACACATCAAAACGATCATAGTAGAATATAAACAAGTCTCTGTACAACATTTTTGGTGATGAAGAGGTGATGTCGTAGGGACAGTGTGTAATGTTCTTAGAGTCCTATACTCGTTGGTACAGTCACACAGGGGTCCTCCCGGAATGGACTTTCGGGGATGTTAATGACTGTCCTGTCCTGTCCTGAAGGGAGTGGTTCTTCTTCTTCTGGTACTGTCACTAACACAGGTTTAAAAGTTACTTTTTTCACGGAACGTTTTAGTTGTTTAGGATTACAAATCTTTTGCATAGAGTGCCACTTCTTTAATCCAAGCTTCGAAGCCCCAACTTTTCCAGTCACGTACATCTTTCCAGCGATGGTGTAAGTCACAAGCTACACACACATCGTCATACACATCTTCAGAACCTAAAAGATGAATCTTTTTTTTCCCGCAGAGGTAGAGAAGTATCGAGATGAAAGCGCAAAGCTTTGAGCAGAATGAGTCTCTCGTGTACATTTAATGGGACCACTTTCATGCTTTTTCGAATGGTATGTACTGTTTGTAAAGAGTCCACAAAGAATCAGCTGGTAAACGAAATCCCAGAAAGCAAGTCACTAAGACACATACTACACGTCGACCCCAATTCAATGGACACAGTTCTCGTAATAGGTGTTGGTAATCCTCCACTGTTTGAATAGTATCATTGATTTCCTTCCACGGAATCTGTAGTATCACGAATGATAAAAGTCGTGGCATAGTAGTCTGTTTTTATACCTCTTTTCTCTTACCTCAAACACTTCTCCTAGAGCGAAAGTAACGGACGTAGTGAGCAATTTCTGACCACTGCCATTCCAGGAAACGATCAAGAATGTCAATAAAATCTTCAAATGCAAATGGTCTAAAGCGGAATAGTAGGATGAACGCACCCTTGATCCAGAGAAATCGGACTTGTTTGTTGACTTTTGTCAATTTCTTCTTGTGAATTTCTCGACACAAAAGTTCTACAGTTACTAATTGAGATTTGACTCTGGCAAGTCCCTGCCAAATGTCCTTGTAGATCTTCTCTTGCAATTCGTTTGGTAATCTTTGAAGATAATTTTCTACATGGGGTTTAAATACTTGTCTAGGGGTTGTCCAATGTTTGACTCCTAGCCAAGGAGCTGGTTTCTTAAACGACATGGTAGGCTCACCTCAATGACGAGGTCCCACTAAAGGTAGGTAGTGACAATCTGGAGAAAGTCGAGTATGTTCCAGTAAGTGCAATCTTTCTTCTCCCACGCACAGCATCACTTTCCATGGTAGGTATGGTAGTAGTAGTTATAGCAAAGTTCCCATGATGATGTGGTACTGAATCGCTAAGGTCATAGCGTACGGCATCCCTGCCATCGCAAGGCACAGCATAGCACTCGAGTTTGCTCTTGCTTGATACTTGCTGTTTGAAAGGATTCATCTTTCTTTCTCGGCAATGGTAGTCACAATGAACTATCGGTCTCGACCGTTGTCCTTTTTCATATGTTGACCAATATCGTCGTGACCGTACGGTAAAGTGAAGTGATTGGGAAGCCGTTCTCGCTTCTGGTACACGATTTGATAGACTTTTACCAAGGGCCGGCTAACGCTTTGGTGTGTGGGTAAACGTACAATCTTGTGCGGTTCGTGGGTGGTTACTTTAAAATTTCCATCCTGTCCAGACTGCAAGGCTTCTTTCAAGACGCCAAAGTTCACGATAATTGAGAGTCAATCATTTCACTTTACACTCCGTGTGTACTTCTCCTTGTGGGTCTCCGTATTCGTAGCCGTAATATTTGGGACCGCCACTTGCAAAACTTAGAATCTTGTCGTCGGGATGCTAGTCCGTCCAGGCTCCTAAACGGTCTCCTTCGATGACAGGGTGAGGTGGACCCAGACGATCGATGTAGATGCAACTGTCCGTGTCAAAATACAGCACACGATCTCCTAACAGTTCTAAAGCTTCGTACAGTTTTAAGCAAGCATGGGCTGTCACGTAAGCAGGAATTATGACATTTCTCAATTCGTCGGCTTCTGCAAAGTCCAGTTCTTCTTCGTAATTGACTAAGATCAAGTCCTCACGAATGACGTCCACGTGTTTCATGTATTTGGTTTTGTCGTGAATCATCTGGAAGTAGCGGAAAGGTTCTGTCAAATACACCGTCTTGGGTAAACATGGTCGTTGTGCCATTTTACCCTACAAGCAATTTAACATCACTTTGGCAAACGATCGCCTTCCTTTTTCTCGATGTGGTCTAAAGGGATGCTTTCCTGCTCCCATTATTTCTCTTTGAATTTTTTTTTTGGTCTTCGGAAGTGCGGCAGCTGGAACGATAGCCGCTGGCTTCTTGTTTCAGTTTCAAAAAGGCATTCATGTAGTAAATGCCTTTCTGAGTCTCGTCGCCCTTGTGGTATTCTTCTGTCTTGGGAAAGTGGCAAATTTCGTACACATCTAACAGTTGGTATCCGAGGTCCAGAGCTTTGAACAATTCCACGCTGACCCATGTTTCCGTCAAGGCGCGTTCTTCCTGGGTGTGCTGACAAGGTCGCTCTTGATTGCACGTTTCGGCACAAGTACGGCACAAGGGAAACATCAGTTTTCCTTGGCAATGGTGAGATAAAACGGGATGATACAAGTACGTGGGAGGCAAAACTTTACATTTGATCAATCCTTCGTATTGGCGAATGTTGTCCAGGTCAGTGTGTTCCGTCAGCAATTGCGGGTTCTCTGCGGGAAAGTGACAATATTTGCACACGTACGGATACAGAGAACACACGTCCAAGTATTTGATTTCCTCTCCTTTCTCTTCGTCGGATTGGTACAGCAAACAGGTGGCATTCGTCCGTCCTCCGTACAAACTGCCCCCGGGTTCAGTGGGTCAACCAGCTTGTAGCTTTCCTCCGTGCTCCATGAACAGTTCTCGAAATTTTCCACAGCAACGTCGTAAAATGTCTACGTCGGAACGACAGTACTTTAACATTTCTTCCTGAAAGTCGAAGGGATCCGAGGCGTGAGTCTGGTACCAAGCGTAAAAAGCTTCTCGTTGTTCGGTGCGCATGTTGCCGGGGTCGTAGCAGTGACCCTCAGGCAAATTGGGTAGAACGGCGTGTTGATTGGTTTCGGTATTGAAAAGTGTGGAAAATAGCCTTTGGCCATCTCTGTCATTCCAAATGTTTTAGGCATGCGACTCAAAGGCATGGCCAAGTAACTCATCGAATCTTTAAACTAAACTTGACCCACTTGCATGGAAATGATTTTGGCTCCATCCAAAATGACTTTAGGACGTTCGGTACTTTGTTCCGTATAGTATCTGATTAGAAATTGTCCATCGTATCCCGAAAAATTGTGGCATAGCTATGAAAATCTCCGTAACGTTCGATGTCTTCTTGGTTCCACGTCTCGTCGATAGGGTCTAAGATCCATTGGGCAAAATCGGTCAGCGTGTTTGGTCCCCGAAAGATTTTTTCACGTCCTCCAGGAATTTTGCTACAGTGAGGGCAATGAGTCAAGATAGGCTCTTGGATGCACTTCTCACACACTCGGTGAGCCACGCAGAAATTAGGAATGTGAATGCCAGTCTCTTGCATGCATTCGAAATCGAAAAAGATGAAATGACCTTTCTTCTGGTCATTATATTCTTCTTCTTCATGTTTGGATTGGTATATTTGAATGTAGCATTGGCGTTCCAAGTCCACGATTTGGCGACAAATGTGACATCGCTTCTTTCCTGAACAGACGTGAGCCTTGGCATTATTGGTACGTATACCTTGTCCACAAGTAGGGCACAATCTCAGGAGATGACAAGCACTTTTCTGCTGTGAACCTTGCATCTTCAAATGTTGTTGGTAACAAGTTGGACTGACAAACGTGCGCTGACAAGCTGGGCAATGCACTCGTTCTTGTCCTTCGTCCAGACAGGGTTTAGAGGCCACACATCCTGAGCATTTCGATCCGCAATGTGTATGTTGCTCTCGATTGTTATAGCCATAGTCACATTTGTCACAGTAATAACTGTATGACAGGAATGCAGTAATACTGGTAATGGCATCAAAATGTTCATCGTGATGATAGACGTGAATGTATTTTCCGTCTTTGAAATTTTTGCCTCGAAACAACAGAGGCCCGCGCACTTCTTGAGGGTGCGCTTTCAAGGTGTAACGTGGATCCAAGACGTCTTGCAACTTTTGCATTTCAGGAATGCCACAGGGTGTGTCTTTAGAAAGACCAGATTGCTGTAACAGGAGTTTTGCTTCTCTTCGTTATTCAGCTCAGCTAGATTTTTGAATAGTTTGCCAGGTTCTTTTCCATTCTGCCGTGTCGTTCTTGTCGGCATACGTTCGTCCCACCACGATGGCACGGGCTAAACACATTTTGTCTTGAGGGTTGTTAATTCGGACTAGGCTCGTTTTGGTGATGCGAAGATCGTCCACGAATAACACCTTTTTGCCATGTCTTGTCCCTTGGGGAGGAGACACGTGGGTCCTGAACAGTGTCGCTTTTCCATCGGTGATGTAAAACTTATCGTTGGATTGCTACACGTGTTTAATCTTGTCCATGACTTTGGAAGGTGTCAGTTTTGATGGACTGCTAAACTCAATCCAAACAGGTGACTTCAGACTGTCGTGATGAATAGAAAGTCTCAAGCGATCGTCTTCTTTAGCTTGACATTGCTGTTTCAGTGTGGTTAACAAAGAATCCCACACATCGGTGATGAACCCTTTTGCTTTCTCCAGTGGTACGTCGGACCTGAAATCTTTAAACTTCACTGCGTACGTGTAGGCGTAGTTCTAAATTTTCTAGAGGAGAGTTTGTCCGTCTCTCGAATGTGGTAGTACTTTTCAGGGTTTACTGGTGGTGATGGACTTTGGTTTGGTGTAGACTCTCTGGGCCTAGATTCTGGTTCACTCATCTCATCTTCAAAATCGCTGGCATGAATTTGAGCCAAGACTTCAGCTACTGTGCGAGGCGATAAATCACGTTTCTGTCTCTTACTTTCTTCTCCTTTCTTTACGAAATAATGCGATCGTTTCATCTTGACTGCAAAAAGTTAAATGACTACATTTGAAACGCCATGGACCCCTATATATCCATGTCAGACTCAGTGTATATATAAATGGCTGGTACCTTCCCTCTCAGTATTCATTTAGCTCTCAAGCTAACCAGCACGATGGAAGAAAGCAAACAGATCGAACTTCTAATTCGAGCTTTGCGAGGTGTCATAAGAAAGTTTTCTTCAGACAAGCAAACGGACTACTCTCCCTCCTTTCGAGATAAAAGTCAAGATACTTGCTATATCTGCCAGAAGAGAGGGCATTGGGCTACAGAATATGAAGACCGTCAATAAAAGCAAGACCAGTGTCAGAAGAGACAAAATTCAGGATACATGTTATCATTGTCAAGAAAAAGGACATTGGTCTTTAGACTGTCCTAAGAAAGAACAGGAACAGGAGGAGAAGGAGGAAGAAAAAAAGGTGCCCTCGGCAAAAGAAGAACCCCGGCACGTTCAGAAAGAGAAGACAGAAAAGAAAAGAAGACGAGAAAAAAAGTGAGGAAGAAGAGGAGGAGGAAAAAACTGTGAAAGTGAAGAAAATCAGAAAACAGAGAGTGAAAGAAGAAAAAAGACACAGAATAAGTCTATGAACTTTTTTAAAAAGTGTTGTGTTATGTTGTGTTGTGACATTGAATTGTAAATATTTGTACCAGAATAGACCAGACTGAAAAAAAACCCCTAAGTGTCTCTTGGTTTTGATTGTTTAGAATAATAAGGCCTACACTCACGCACTCACACACGTACATCATAGGGTTAAACAAGGGATTTTGAGTTTTAATTGATTTTGACAAAATGAATATTATCTCTTTTCGAAAGAAGTAAGTGGCCCTGAAAAGGGCCTTTGGGTGTTTGTTTTTTGTTGTTTTTTTTTAAAAAAATTAGGAACGAGAAGCAATCCGCTTTAACTGCCTTAAGCCTTTGCCACGGCCAAGGCCTACTTGTGGACTTGCTTCTGTCAATGATTTGGTAGAAATCACTAGAGGTGGTATCTCCGTTGTAGTAACAGGGTTGGACTGTTTGGCTCGGGAAGGTCTTTTTCTCTTGAGTCGTAATAAAGTCGTCTGATACATTTGTTTCAGACTTCTTAACTCGGCCAAAATGTCAAAGAGTACCGTTACCGTTACCGTCCTAGACCTTGTTTCTTCTCTACTGCTTCTTCTTCCTGTCGTTTCCTACTTGCCTCTTCTTCTTCTCGCTGTTGCTGTTCAAGGAGAAATGCTTGTTTTGCCTCTTTCTGATGTTGTAAAATTTTTTCCAATTTATGTGTATGTTTTATGCGTTCTCGTTCGTTTGTGTGGATAGTATATATGTTTGTGTTTTTTGCATTCTCATTCGTTTGTGTGGATAGTAAATAGGTGTGTGTTTCATGCTTACTCATTCGTTGGTGAGGACAGTAAATAGGTGTGTGTTTTATGCATTCTCGTTTGTTGGTGTGGATAATATATGTGTGTGTTTGTTTTATGCATTCTCGTTCGTTGGTGTGGATAGTAAATAGGTGTGTGTTTTATTCTTTGTCATTCGTTGGTGAGGATAGTAAATAGTGTATGTTGTATGCATTCTCGTTCGTTTGTGTGGATAGTAAATAGGTGTGTTTTATGCTTTCTCGTTCGTTGGTGTGGATAGTAAATATGGTATGTTTTATGCATTCTCATTCGTTGGTGTGGATAGTAAATAGGTGTGTGTTTTATGCTTTCTCATTCGTTGGTGTGGATAGTAAATATGGTATGTTTTATGCATTCTCATTAGTTGGTGTGGATAGTAAATAGTTGTGTGTTTTATGCTTTCTCATTCGTTGGTGAGGATAATAAATATGATATGTTTTATGCATTCGTGTTCGTTGGTGTGGATAGTAAATAGGTGTGTGTTTTATGCATTCGCGTTCATTTGTGTGGATAGTAAATAATATGTGAAGTGAGTGTAAGGGATGTTTTCGTTCACGTCCGTGCTTGAAGTATATAAAAGCATAGCGTTCGTCATTCTCGCCATTCAACGCTGAATATAAAAAAATGGCTAGCAACATGGAGAGAATGATAAGATTGCTGAACGTAGCCAGGGATCAGGTGGCAGGAATGATAGAAGAGGAGGTGGAAAAAATAAGAGGCTTCATCCATCATAAATATGTGAGAGTGGAGACATTGAAGGACGCACTTGATAATGTCATCCAAGTGAGGTGCTTTTTAGAAGAGCAAGCAAATTTTACGGAGTGGTCTTTTGTTCTGTGGGGATTAGAGAAATTAAGGAAATCTGAAGACCTAATGAGAAAAGTGATGAAAGAAGAGGTAACGAAAATCAAAGACACGTGGGTAAAAGAGAGAAAGGAGAAGGAAAACAGAACGAGAAAAGAGGACCTTGAAAGACTAAATCAAAACTGGATGAAGGTACAGGAAACGTTTAGAGAGATGGGACATCCTGACTGGATTCCAGACGAAGAAAAGAAAAAGAAGAAGAAAGGAATCATTGGAAAAGTGAAGAGCTGGTGAAAAAAATGGAGCCAATAAAAGAAAAAAACCCAAAGGCCCTTTTCAGGGCCACTCCACTGCCTCGAAAAGATTTATTCTTTCTTGTCTAAAAATATTAATCGATTGTATAATTTATCTTTTAACTCACAAAAACATTATTATCTTATCTAAAAAAAATTTTTAGTCAGTTGTATAATTTGGGTATAATATTATAATATCCACAAACACGAACGCGAATGATTCAAACTTTATATAGAAATGACACAGATGTCATGACGTCACGGTACTTGCTATATACTATACACAAACACGAACGCGAATGATTCAAACTTTAATTAGAAATGACACAGGTGGCATGACGTCACGGTTCTTGCTACATTGTTGCAAGTGTCCAGTATCGTGACGTCACCCTACCTGTGCCATTCCTCTTGTCGCTATGCAAAATTCCCATTGTCCCTATACAGTCCCAGGGTGTGCTAGTCGCTATAGAAACTTCCCATTGTCCCTATACAGTCCCAGGGTGATATTTTGTCCGTATAAATCTTCTCCGTATACAGTCCGGGGGGGGGCTGTAATGCTAATTCCCATTGTCCGTAGACTACCCCACTATACTACTCTTGCTGTTTTCCTTTCGGTGTTATGGCGTGGTCCTCATATTCCAGTGTGTTATGATAATTGATATTTTGTTTTTGTTGTCCGTGTTCGCTGTCTTGAAGTGCTTTTTCTATTTATTCCATCTCTTTTGATGTAATATGTGCAGATGTTCCTGCTTTTTGGCTGTTATGGATGCTGTATTCTCGTCTGATGTTTTTAATGTTGTCTTTAATGTTGTTATATCAGACAGGCCCCCAAGTTTTTGTTACGCTTCTATGGTCACAAACTAATATAACAGAGAAGAAGCAAAACCAACAAGTTTTTAAAACTTAAAAAACAATTTAATTATTAAAGTAATAAATGAAAACATGAGAGGAACTTACAGTATAAGTGAATATAAATTAGTCCTTATAAAGGGCTATGAAAGTCCTAAACGAATGAAAAGTCCCATATAATTCCAATACCGGAAATGTACAGGTCCTCCAAGAACCATGACGTCGTCAAGATGTCGCTTCCAGAACTCTTTCGAATTCAGTTCCAGAAAAATAACAGAGTCCAAATAATGGGCACTTTCTATCACCACTGAACAGTCCAAACAAATGTTTTTTCCTCTCGAAAAGTATCTAAGTACAATATAAAACTCATTGACAGACTTACATCATGAACACAAAAATGTGAATGACTCCAAAAATCGGAATGAATCTGAATACTTAATTTTCTCCTTACATACACCGTATATTGCGACTTTAGGTTGCAATAGACCCCATATTACAACATACACTATTGATTTACGACCAATTAAGTATATTTATATGACATCATGCAGCCAATGGGAATCCACAGAATTCTGCTTGAAAATTCCATATCCCATCAGTCACTGAGAAAATACGCCATAGGCGCCATTTTAAGTCTTATTATTACGATTATTATTACTAATT
>JAECUM010043993.1:0-33578 GCA_016617855.1 Megalonaias nervosa
ATATATATATATATATTGATTGATGAAATTCATATCCACCATTAGATAATAACTGAAAAATGGTTTAGCCTACTGTGTACATACGGAATAAGAATTAAAACCGACGTTCAAGTAATTACATTACATGTAATCTAGAAAACTCCAGATCTTGGCGTTTAAACGGCCGTAAAATTTAGCGATTTTCATCCAGAAAGACGTTTCCAAACTATGATGAGTTATAGCAATTGCAAATCTATGGAGGTAATAAAATATCAGGTGAAAAATGTTGACGGTATCTATTTTTTGCAATTTCATTCTAAGATGGATAAATTGCTATACTTTCTCAATCGCTGAAAGTGTTTGTTATACAGTAACTCACTGATTAGGAACCACACGTCTGAAAACTCACATTTTCATACCAAAAAAACTTTAGAATAAACAAAACATTAATCAAATCCTACATAGATTGCATTTTTTTTAAAGAGAATTCAAGATGAAACAGCAAGTATCCGTTTTTGTTGCTATGTCCTCAAGATTAATACCTTTACAATTCCGTTTTCTTGCTCAGATTACCTTAAAACATTTTCAGAAACATTGAGTGAGTTTCTCTCATAACCAATCAAGTTTTCTCTTACGGCGCATGCTCAATGCTTTGCAGCACCCGTAAGCGTCACAACCGAGGTAAATATTAGAATTTACTGGTTCTTTTGACGCTTGTAAGTATCACGCCATATTTACCGGCAGGCCTAAGTTTATTGTTGCAAGTATGACGAATCAGTTGTGACAGTTGCTGTTTCTGTTACATTTATCGTTGATATTGCCACTATAAACGTCACATATTGTGACAGGGACTGTTTTTGTTACATCTACCTTTGGCATTGCAACTGTAAACGTCACATACTGTGATAGGGACTATTTTTGTTAAATTTACCTTTGACACTGCAACTGTAAACGTAATATATTGTGACAGGGACTGTTTTTGTTAATTTACCGTTGACATTTCAACTGTAAACGTCACATATTGTGACAGTGACTGTTTTTGTTACATTTACGGTTGACATTTCAACTGTAAACGTCACATATTGTGACAGTGACTATTTTTATTACATTTACCGTTGGCATTGCATCTATCTTTCAATACATCCATCTACCAATGTATGTACGTACCTATTTATTTTTCCCTGGCTATATATACTTATATGTGCAGATTATTCCATGTTTTGTTTTAAACATAGTGGAAAAATTCTAGGAAGTTTAGGGTAGTAACTGATCAAATAAGAGTGATAAGTTGATGGGCTGATGAATGGGGGAATGAGTGGCTGAAAAATGTCAATCCTAAAGTAAACGTCACAATGCATACCTTCTACTAGCAACATTGCTTCTAGAGTCCCCGATAGTTGTCATGTTGTTACTTTTAACGACGCGAAATGAGCCTGTACTTGTTTAGTCCCATAAATCATCCGCCAAAACAGTTCTGATAATGACTGGCTTTTTGGGGAATAATCTCGCCTATGCTTCAAACTGTGAATTAACATGCAGATACTTAGGATGGGAACAGAAGATCATTACCGGTATAATGTAGATATTTCTTTCACCTACTAAAACATTTGTGTCTTAACCTGCTTATGTTTTTTGCACTGATCTGCATGCATGTGTAATTTAACTTTTTACTAAGTTTTCTTTGTATATTGTATAATAAAGATGAGGATACCTTGTTGCTTATTGTACTAACCGCCATTCAGTTTAATTAATTGAAAAGTTTAGTATCATCACATTCCGTTTGGGCTATTGGAATGAATAATGACTCTTCTTCTTCTTCTATAAATAACACAAGGGGTTAATTCCTTATCAGAGAGCACTACTGTTCTCTCTCATTTATTGTTGTGAAATGATTGCTAATTAGTTTTAGTTGTGCTGACCAATTATAACTCAAAGTTAGAGAAATGTGTACATGCACAAATTTGTGTTACATTGTAGTTGTAGACCATCACGAACACATTTTAGAAAATAAATGTAGATGTGTGAATTTTAATTACTTTGCATTTTAAATCTGCCGTCTGCTAGTATGTTATTCCACCTTCGATTAGAACGTGTCAAATATAGGATTTGATCGGGAAATATTCTGTACATATTGCCGAAAGGATCCCTCAGCTGATCCTAACCCAAGAACCGTGAGAAATACCGGTGTCTAATATGTCTACTGTTTTGTGTTCACGAGTGTCTGCATGTGATTTCAAATTTTTTTAAAAAGGCGAGATTATCTCCCAAACCGTGAAGCAGTAATAGCACAGGTTTGGGGCTTGATTTATCGGACTAATAAATGCTAGGATACTGTATGATATTTACCGGCGTTATAACACAGGGGCACTACAGAGCACAGTGTGAAAACCAAAAGCGTAGTAATGACATAATGTCTTAGTTTCAAGTATAATGTTTACCGGAGTTTGTGGCACTTCTTAATGTCGACAGCAAATGTCACAATGTAACACATAACGACGACTTTGAATTCGATGTTACAAATAACTTGTGACATTTACTGGCGTATGTAACATTTACAGAATCAATGCTTTCTTTACAATTATTTACATATGCAACAAGAAGCATCTTATCGGCTGTGCTTAGGCAGTAACTATAATTTAATCCAATAATTCAAAGAGAGAGAGAGAGAGAGAGAGAGAGAGAGAGAGAGAGAGAGAGAGAGAGAGAGAGAGAGAGAATTAATAAGTGTTTCAGGATCCAGTTGTGAGAATTCAATATTTTGCTCCTTTGATTACTAAATTGCAATCTTGAGCAACAGGTAAAGGGTATTACGAGAGATGGAGAAAAGT
Organism: Megalonaias nervosa; assembly: GCA_016617855.1. NCBI lineage: Eukaryota > Metazoa > Mollusca > Bivalvia > Unionida > Unionidae > Megalonaias > Megalonaias nervosa. The sequence continues at coordinate 2,808 of JAECUM010043993.1, forward strand.
GCCATTTGCTTTATCACATTCGGAACACCTTGTTTTTGCGTTGTTTTTAGTCTGTAGAGAAATGGGTGAATAAGTGTAAATTCTTCTACAGTGAAGCCAACAAGAAAATGTAGTCCAGACATGTAAAAACTACTTCCTTAATTTACTCGAGTACCGCTTTGTCAGCTCCAGATGAAAATAGACTGGTTATGTAAGATTCGTTTAGCAGGGCCGCTTACTCGTTTATTATTGTCAGAAAAGACCCAGAAAATATATGGGTCTAATATTTTGATGATGGCGCGACAAAACACAGACAATGCTAAGTGTTTCTTGATTTCAATGTGGACATTAAAGCACATGCATAAACGCACAACTTATGAACTTATTTCAGAAAACATCTTTAATGGGCATATCAACGATTAAAACTACATCTGTAATAAATATTTACAGAGAACAAGAAACACTTCGTATTGTCTCATTCTTTCGTAAACTGCACAAGCGATTATTAGAAAACAAGCCTGATATGTTCTGCTAGTTAAGGCTATATATAGCCTTAATGCATAAGATACACTAAAAAGAGCACAAGAAAGGGTTCCATCGGAATTGTAATATGATGGATATAGTGGAGGTTCGGCCCTTAAAAGCTTCATTCTCTACCTCTGTTTATAGTACGATATCTGGTTAAACTTATTACAATTAGTATTCTAACATTTAAGGTTATAGTCAAAGAATTAGATTAGAATAATATTTCCATAGGCCCAAATTGAAACTTATTTTACTTCGAGAGAAGAGCCATGACACGAAATAAGTATGTAAAAGAGTGAACTTTACAGATGTCATTGTAACACAAAAATGTTAAATTGATGTATGAGAATTTGTAATGCGTTATATCCGTGTCATGTTTAAGGATATAAGAACCTGAGTATATCGGACAGAGACTTCACTGATTAATAATGAGGTTCAGTTTGATAACTATGTCAGCCGAAAATGAACAAGGTTTGAAGATTGGGTTTTGTTTATCGAAATGACCAAGGGTTGAAATGTTGCAGAAACAGCGTTTGTACTTGATGAAATGTTTGTCATACGTTGAAACTTTGTAGAGATCGGTATATTAATTGCATTAGGAAAATATAAAATTTTCCACATGATGGAGGAGTGTGTATTAATAGCGGAGTGAGATTAAAACGAGATCTCATTGGGTAGTTAATGGTTTGGAGGGGGTGTTTCCCATGCGAAGTCTCGTGTTTTAAATATAAATTACACAGCAAAGTCGGGCAGTTTAGTGTTTGCACGAGGCGAAAGGTCTTGACTCAGGGAGTGGGTGAGAACCTTTTAAAAATTAAGGACGTGTAGTTGAGAGTCTATGCGATCATCCTCAGAAAAGTTAACCAACAAAACAAAAATAACCCCAAAATGCTTTTTAGATATATGAGCAAATAAATGTATAGATGGTAGGGGTGTGCTGTATTACCGGTCTGTAGGTTTACCACGGTATATGATTTTCCGGTGGCACGTATCCTTGTACCTTTTCACTGTATCTCTACTTCGGTAGTTTACGTCCGTAAGGAATGCATGGAAATTCCCGAGTAATATTGTTACGAATTTAATTACATTAAAATTATGATTGTATTTTTCATGACAAAATAATTCAAAAACTTGTGTTATTTTACAAAATAATTGCATTTATTGCAAATTATTTCCGATTATAATAAATATAATTATATTGGGCACATGTCAAATATGCCATCATGACTTCAGAATGGGATGTTGTAAAAAATATATTCGGTCCAAATCAAACTATTGGAGTAATTTCGGATTGAAAAAAAGAAGAAAAACAAAAATGTTTTGTTTTAGTTATTTACATGCGCATGTTAAGGTACTAAGTACATGTACTACTTCATATAATCTAGAATCAACTTTAGATTTCCAGGAGAACAGTTGTTTTCCGTTTAATTACGTAACTTCTCTAGTTCAAAAAATATTATCTCGTTTGCTTAGACAGTGTGTTTTATGTTTACTTTCACTCTCTAATTAATATCTTGCGGAGGTTTAAGTATCCCATTCTAATTTTAACTGCTGTGTAGGCTTCAGTGCCTGCACTTCCTATTTTGATCAACTCACTAATGTCCGCACCATGTCATTTACAGGTGGCAGCTATAGTGTAAGTTTTATCATCTGACTTCAGTTACACTATTTAGATGACAGATAATACACATAGCAAATTCATGTACTAGCGGTACTAACCATTTATTTTCGGGGGAGGGGGTACGATTTTCTTTCGATCCAAGATAATTTATTTTATCACATGATCGTATTATAGCTACAGGTAACACAAATTTGTGTCTCTACACATTTCACCGCTCCGGTGGCCTAAGTGCTTAGAGCGTCCGCCTCGGATGAGGGAGATCGCGGGTTCGAACCCCGGGCGAGTCATACCAAAGACTAATAAAAATGGTACTAGCAGCTGCCTCGCTAGGTACTCAGCATTAAGAGGTTAATTTTAGGACTGGTCGGCCTGGTGTCAGGATAATATGACTGGGTGGGACATCATGCTACGTGTCTGCGGCATGATGCCCCAGTGCTAGACATTACAATAAAATGCCACACTGCAGAAGTCATGGCGATGTTACTGAAAAATTGTTAATGTTAAAATCCAAATCACATACATGTACACATTTATTAGCATAATGTGTAACGATTCACATTTCTCTTACTTCGAATTGAAATTGGTAAACACAACTGAAGCTAATTAGAATTCCTTACACAATAATAAATTAGAAAGAACAGCGGTGCTCTCTGATAAGGAATTAACCTCTCGGATTATTTACAGAAGAAGAGTTCATACAGACGGACTGTGATGAGACTTTGAATGGCGGTTAGTACAATAAATAACAAAGGGGGCCCGGACCGAACGACACTTTTTAATTTTATAAAAATTTTGTTTGAACAAGAACTATGAGAGGCCCGGGTGTTTCTTACCACAGGGCCCGTGATCGCTCTCTACGGCCTTGCGTGGAACATGAATGAATACCTCTTAACAGTAAGAGAAAAGTCAGAAGTGAGTACAATTAATTCTCTCCATGGGTTTTGTATATATTAGGAGGCGTAGAAACAAAGATGTATACATGTAATCCACACAGACTAACCTTCTGCTTTATGTCCATATTTTCGTAATAAAGGCTAAAATATTTATCGGTCTTATGGTGCTTTGCTAACTCGGATTTGATGCAGAAATTAAGAGAATGTGAAGAAAAAAATTCAGATTGATTGAGATGTCACTTCATTAAGGGACTCAGTTCCACCCAGTTGAAACCAATACTTATATATCCATGCGAACCTAACACGAGATTGGCACTATGCAGCCAGTATTGTGCTGACGTGCCGTTACACATACATACATACATACATACATACATACATACATACATACATACATACATACATACATACATAAAATATAGGTCAGTGCTGAGATAATGTGGACATTTTCGCTGATTGCCCGGAAGATGCCAAACTCGCTTTATGAGCAACATTAGTGGCCCATTAAAAAGTAAAAATCAAAAAGTTATTCCATAAATGTAACCATCCTTTTGGAAACTTCCGGCAAAGGCCGATAATACAACAATCTTATCCCAATATTAAATACATTTATATGAGTCGTATAAACAGGTTCCCACCCAGCCAACCACCCCAATCGCTTCCACTTCTCTGCTCAATTAACTTTTTAACAAATGTCGTATATACATTGAGAATTAATAACTCCAATACTACTGTGTATTAAGTTTCTGCTGACGATGTCAGTCTTTGTGGTGTTGCTGTTGCTGACAGTATCAGTCTTCGTGGTGTTGCTGATGGTATCGGTCCTTGTGGTGCTGTTGATGGTATCGGTCGTTGTGGTGTTGCTGACGATATAAATCTTTGTGAATTTTGCTGACAGTATCAGTCTTCGTGGTATTGTTGATGATATCAATCTTTGTTTTGATGCTTATGGTATCAGTCTTTATGGTGTTGCGGACGAAATCAGTCTTCGTGGTGTTGTTAACGGTATCAATCTTCGTGATGCTGCTGAAGGTATCACTCTTTGTGGTTTTGCTGTTTCTGACGGTATCAGTCTCCATGGTGTTGCTAACAGTATCAGTCTTTGTGATGTTGCTGACGCTTTTAATCTTTGTGATGTTGCTGACGGTATCAATCTTCGTGGTGCTGCTGACGATATCAATCTGTGTGGTGTTGTTGACGGCATCAATCTGTGTGGTATTGCTGATGGTATCAATCTTCATGGTATTGAAACAACTAACATTTTTATCGGTACCTTTAAACGGAGCATTTATTGTTGTGTCCTTGTATTCATGGTGTTCAGAAGCCACTAAAGCCATGCAAACTAATATCCCAACAAAAAAAAAGTAAATTTACAGCATTTTGAAATTATTCTTTCTCTAAAGAGATTAATATTAATATGTTACATAATGTCTTAAAGTATGATTATCTCTTATTTTTCATTTTGTTTTTGTTGGTATTATCGGCACTTTTACAAATAGAACAGAGCAGACATAGGCTGGGTCGGTATCGAACCAGCTACCCTTGTATTAAGAATACGATGCTCTACTGAGGTAGAGGCCCCCTGGTGGCCGAGTGGTCTAAAGCGCACGCCTTTACAGATCACTGCCATCTCGCCTCTGTCCACAAGGGTTCGAGTCTTGGGCTAAGTCAGTGTGGGTATGTGATAAAGCTTGCTAGTAGCTTCCCTTGGATCGGTGGATCTTACCTGGCTTTTGCCGGGTTCTTCCTGCACCAATTATTGTGGCCGCCATATTGAGCCTGTGTTGAAAAATGGTGTCAAAACCCACAACAACAACCGAGTTACGGCGGCTCTCCCTCTCTCTCTAAATTGGGTTAATATCAATATGTAGCATACTACTGTACTATAAAGTATGTCTTACCTCTAACGAGCTTGATAGCCACTCTTTTTTCGCCATAAAATCCCGTAACCACCTTTCCAAACGCTCCCTGTCCTAGTGGGCTGCTGAATTTCAGACGACTACAGTCGAGTTCCCATTCATCGTTGACAATCAGCATTTGATTTGAATAATCCACCTTACCTGACGGACGAGAAAGAAGAAAAAAAGCTTTTGAAATTAAAGATTACAGCCTCTTTGAAAGTAATGATTACAGCCTATGAAATTAAAGATTGCAGCCAATGAAATTAAAGAGTACAGCCTTTATCAAATTAAAGATTACAGTCTATGTTAATGACATGGCCTACTTTTATGAAATTAAAGATTGCAGCCAATGAAATTAAAGAGTACAGCCTTTATCAAATTAAAGATTACAGTCTGTGTTAATAACATGGCCTACTTTTGAAAATCCTTATCACCTAAATCTCAGGGCATCTCATGAAAAGCAGCATATACATAAATCACAGAAGACTTACAGCCAACGTTGGATTTGTAGCTGTTACTCTTAGCAACTGTGGTTTTTGTGATGATAATATCCCTGAAGCTCTGTCTTTTCTTGTAGATAAAAAGAACGATGATTCCAAGTATAATGATACTGGCGACCACGCTGACACCAAGAATAATCCCATTAAATATGCTGATTTCTTCCGCTGAAACGAAAATCAAAACAAATACGAATTAACGTAGCTAGACGAACAGGAAATTATAGAACAATATGAAACAGTGAAGACGCATGTATATCAATATCGAACAGGAACACTGTAATTTCTCTATAATTAGCCAGCAATCGGTCTTTTGCCAAAATAAGACATCAATAAAAATTTTATTAAAAGGAATGCGACAAAAAAAGCAAAATCAAATTTAATTTCACTCCTACACACACATTTATGGATTTTGTACCAGTATTGTGTCCTTCAGTCTGTCATAGTTCCTACAACCATTCTTTGCTGTAAATATTGTTAATACTGATCACTTTATGACCTCTAGAGGCTCTCATAATAAATTTTGACTGAAACGTCTACTGAAAATAAATAAAACTTGCTATAATTGTATCATAATTAAAATTAGTGGTAGTAGTAGTAGTAGCAATAGTGGTAACAGCAGCAGTAGTAGTAGTAGTAGTAGAGTACTAATGGTAAGTCTTTATTGGGGTATTGTAGGCCACTGGCCCAAATTACATAATGCATGTAACTTTAAAAAATAATAAGCACGTGAGTGAAATAAAAATAATATACATAAATATATCATGAACTATTTCATGATTATTCAGCAGGGTTGACATTAAAAGACTATTAGTGTTTCCTTTCTATGTTTAAAATCGTAGAATAAAATTTACATTTACTTCTACATTGTGGAGCAGATAAACAAATAGTAACACTAGAAAAAAGGAGATAGAGAGAAAAAGTTACAGTTAATGCACTCTGTAATTCCACGTTTTATGAGTCTTTTACTTATGTGAACCGTGGATATATCTTTACATTAACGCTATGTCTGAGGTGTGACTATTTTCAGTAAATATTCAATTTTAAGGGAATAATTTGTGTATGAAATTATTATTATTATTATTATTAGTAGTAGTAGTAGTAGCAGTAGTAGTAGTAGTAGTAGTAGTAGTAGTAGTCACAGTAGTAGTAGTGTGTGTGAGTGATTTGGATTTTTAACGTAGATTTAACAATTTTCAGTCATATCGCTACAATGTCTTCAGTGTGACAGTTTATAGAGATGTCTAGCACTGGGGCATCATGCCACAGACATGTATCATCATGTCCCACCCAGTCATATTATCATGACACCAGGCCAACCAGTCCTAACATTAACCTCTTAATGCTGAGCGCCAAGCGAGGCAGCTGCTAGTACCATTTTTTTTTAAATAAGTCTTTGGTATGACTCAGGCGAGGTTCGAAACCCGCGACCTCCCGCATCCTAGGCGGACGCTCTAACCACTAGGCCACTGGAACGGTAGTAGTAATAGTAATAGTAGTAGTAATAATTGTAGTAATAGTATCAGTAGTAGTAGCAGTAATAGTAGTAGTAGTAGTAGTAAATATAACTAAAGATTGATTCTTCTGTAGATATCAATACTAACCTTGAAGATTCTTTTTAATTGCTAAGACTTTGGCATGTATATCTTCGTTTGAAACACCAACCACCAATTTTTTGCTGGTGATCTCTCGAGTTTCTCCTGAAGTTGTGTTGTATAATGCCACACCCTTTAAAAAAGTATCAATGAAAGCACAAGTGAGGTAAATAGTATATTACATCCAAACAGGTTTTACTTTGATCTTTGTCAAGAACTTTTCTAAATCAAGTAGTTTAAAAATTATATTCACTGTAGAAACCCCAAAATATTAAAAGAAGATAAATTTGCCTTACTGTCATTTACTTTCCGAAGAAATTAAGGTGGAACTCAGCTCAATAACAGAAAATGGCTTTCTCACAGCTCCCTTAAAATCATAGTATGTTTAATTAGAGAAAAGTAAGTGGATAATACAGCCATTTTATTTAAATTAACTAATTTCAAACACTTATGTTACACATGTTAATATCTGTCCAAGATAAATCTGTTTTATATACAATTGAGACGATCAATTTAATTTGACATTAACCCTGGCTGCGAGTATTATGAACATGTTTGTATAAATAAAAAAAATGATAATGACGGCGCCTAAAACAAATTATATAATAGAAAATATGAATATTAGTTTTCCTTATACTTGTTTATCTCCAGCATCGTAATAAAGCTGTGGAAAGTTATCTCCCTTAACCTGACCGCCAGATGTCGCGTTTATAGATAGGACACAATCCAGTTACTTGCAGTTACATGTACAGGTGATTGAAATTCTGTTGAACCGCTATATCATAAATTATTTCTTAAGTTTTTTACTGAATGTTGAAATGTCATTACATTAGTTGTTGTTCGTCCTTCGAGTTAAAATGATGATGGCATTCTAACTAGTTTGGTTTCTGTGAGCACGTGAGTGGCTGGTTAGGCTAATTTGTGATCTGATGTGTCTGCAGCTACCTGGACAGGAGATGCTGCATGGAGTATCTGGATCAATAGAAGACGTGCTGTAGTTCCGAGATTTACGCTCCTTGTGCTTCTGCACTTCTTCATTTCTTCTCCGCTCATAGTATGTAGCTCCAGCATGGATGTGACTGCGCCAGATGGAACGATCCTGTGCAAGATTTTCCAGAGGTTCAGGGTCAATGTTGGAGTGTTTCAAGGATGACTAGAGGGAGTTTATTGGGCGTTTTATTAAACATCCTTGAGTTAGCTTTCCTTCCTTTATCTGGCTGTGGAAGAATTTCATTGGTAGTCAGTCGCCTGCCATCCTGATGACGTGGCTTTTCCAGCTCATATGTGATTTCATCAGCAGAGTGTGAATATTTGAAATGCCTTCCCGTGTGAGAACTTCAGTGTCTGGAACTCTGTTCTGCAATCTTATCCATATCAGTTTCTTCAGAAAATGGTTCAGCTTCTTTACATGGCGTCTTGTACACAGTCCAGGTTTCGAATAGATTTGGCCAGGGTGGCCATTCACTGTGATGGTAGGCTCAACGTAAGGCATTCCCGGTGTGCCATCTCCGTCTTCTTGATACTGATTTTGAGACCAAAATAGTTAAAAGCTGGAGAGAAATGGTCCATACACTGCTACATGTCAGACACAGACTTAACGTCAGCATATAGGAAATGAAGAACAGTCAAAGCCATTTTTTTTTCCAATGACATCTTGCCAAGTCTTGTGATCTGTGCTAATAGTGGCGCTGAAGTCACCAAGGATAATGAGACTATCTGCCTTCGATACTTCTGCGATGAGAGACTCCAAGTCTACATAAAATTTGTATTTCATCTCATCTGGGTTGGTTACGGTTGGTGCATATGCGGAGATGATAGGGGAATATCGATTTAAAAAGTGTGGGAGTCTCGTTTGCATTTCAGTAATGCCCTTTGGGAGATTTGTTTGCTTTTAGACTAAACTGTGATTTGATTACTTCAGCCACTCCGGAAGAAGGTGTAGGGCACCTTTTTCTATCCCCTTTCTCGTGCTACAGAGGCGAGCAGTGTGATCCTAAAAGGCGCTGATCGGTCGCCCAAATGGGTGCCGAGTTCCACTGCTGTTTCGATCCGGTGAAAAGCGACCATATGCCATGAGCGGCCTGTGTGCCAAGTCTGCAGCAACAGCTTCCAATGTGTCCACACCTGCTGATTTGCCGCTCTCCAATCGCCATAGGACTTGGTTGTATCTGGTCAGGGAAAGTTGCGCAGAGCTCGCGTCACACTCTCGTTCAAGTCTGTCTGAATCCACCGGCACGACATTGTGGAGACGTCTGGAGACGATTCCGGATGCAGTGAATAGCCAGTGTAGCGTACTGGGGGGGGGGGCGCACGGGGCGGTTGCCCTGGGCGCCAGTGGTCTTGGGGTGCCAAAACAGCTGATAAAATTAAATTGCAGGAAAATCGTTGGAGCAGCCATCAACGTCGTCCTGTGCGCCATCTTGCACTGTCCATACAGCTCTAGCCCATCTGCCTTCACAGTAAAAAAGGATGAGCATATCTACTCGGCCGCCCAATCTACCAGAGATGACTTTCCAGGAGGAGAGAGATATTGGATCAACCGTAACATGTAGTACCGTCTACTGTTACTCACGGTAGATGGCGCTGCCAGACCTGTCTGGAACATTATATTTATGTACAAAATGATAGTACTTATATAGTTTCGACTTCCTGTAGACCAAAACTGTTTTCAAAATTGTAGAATAGCCATCTGCAAAGAAGCGCGTATTGTTTCAAATAGAAAGAAAGAGTTACAATTAAATAATATTGAAACACGATTGCATAACATACTGACTCATTAACACTAAAATAATAATATATAAGTCAATATTAAAGTCACAATTAGATTGATAAATCTTACATGAATAAAATAAGTGTCGTTCAACCAGCTAGGAATTTGAATGATGGCGTAGGTTCCGTTCTCCACCAGGACATCATCGACCTTGTTGAGTTTGTGGTCGTATACCGCCAGCTTGTATTTGACTGCTGATTGATTGAACACAGTGGACCAAGTGACATTGTAAATCATAGCATTCTTCTCCGGTTGGTATACTTTACTGACAAGTAGCAACTTCCACTTCTCTGGTTCTAAAATTAAATAGTTACGTATTTACTATAGTTTGTCCATTTGTGTTGAATTCTAGAGCCATCGGAGAGTTACTGCCTTAATAAATCTTTCTGTGTTCATTTTATTTTTTAAATAATTTTTTAAAATAATTTTCAAACCGCTTCTCATCAGGGCATTTGACTACTAATGAAGTAGCTGTTTGTATATCGAAACGAAACGCCTTGACAGACATTACAAACGGTTACTAGCAAGAGGTTTAACACAAATGCGAAACTGTATTTTCTAAGTTTCAAGAAATTGATTTTACGTCTCAGATCTTTTCATCTCATCTTCCTTGATTGATCCGACATATGAGTTCCGCTCGGCTTCCTCACATAATCTACGGAAGATCATCAAAACAGTTCCTCGCCGTATCTACGGAGGATCATCCAAACAGTAACTAATAATCGACTGAAAAATTGCAATTGACAGTAAAATTTCGACTAATAAGATATTTCAGTAACTAAATATATCTATTAATGGAAAAGTAGAAATTAATGTTTTTTTATATTTTAAATATATGGGACATAATTTCCGGAAAATAGTACTTTTTATTGCAGTAGGAATAGTACTTTGTGAGTTACAGCCGAAATTTTGCGTATTTTCTGAAACTAAAGAACGTGTGTAAACATACCTTCTGTGGTCGTAATTTCCAGATGGTGACTATCATCAGGTGCATTTATACTCTGTATTTTTCCCTGACCTAGAAAAACAAAATTTAATACTTTATACATAAAATAAAAAATATAATTAAGTCTTCTATGTATCCTATTTTAAATACAATAATAATGACTGCCGTTCAATACAAAATATATCGATTTACTCGAAATGTATTAATGCACTGCTGTTTGTAAATAGTGAAGAAATAAGATTTATCTCCCTCATTCTCTCTCATATACATATTTATAGTGTGTGTGTGTGTGTGTGTGTGTGTGTGTGTGTGTGTGTGTGTGTGATATTCTCATGTCTTCTTTTACACAGGACTATAGCACTGTAAATGGATGTAGAAGTATGACAGCAATTCGTATGCTTAAAGTTTGACAATTAAAACAGTTTAAAATAGGTAGAAACACACTCACACACACACACACACACACACACACACACACACACACACACACACACACATACACACACACGGATGTCAAACTTGAAGTATACGAATTGCAGTCAGATTTCTACGTCCATTTACAGTGTTATAGTCCTTTGAAAAAGGAAAAAATGGGAATATCACGTTATATATCAACTACGCGATGCTAATGTATTCATGGGAAAATCACGTTGCATCAACATACCCGATACTAATGTATTGATAGAAATATCACGTTACATCAATCTACCCAATGCTAATATATTCATGGGAATATCACGTCATATCAACCTACCCAATGCTAATGTATTCATGGGAATATCACGTTACATCAACCTACCCGATGCTAATGTATTCATGGGATATCACGTTACATCAACCTACCCGTTGCTAATGTATTATTCTCTTTAATGCTTGCTGTAATACTTTCATCGTTGCTGTCAAGTTTCGTTGTAACTGAAAAAAAAAAAAAGTTTGATAGATATTTTTATGCAAAGTCAACAAATCAATTACATTTCCTATTACAGTGTCAATAACGATGACGATGTTAATTATAATGGTGTTAATTACAGTGTCAACAACAATGATGTTAGTTATAATGGTGTCAATAACAGTGTCAACAATGATAATGTTAAATAAAATGGTGTTTATTACAGTGTCAACAACGATGATGATGTTAATTATAATGGTGTTAATTACAGTGTCAACAATGATGATGATATTAATTAAAATGGCGAAACAAACTCGCAGATAATGAACAAAAAATGAGGAACATAATAAATAAATTATTGCTGATGAATTACAATATGTCTATTTTTTATAACGTGCAGCATTTAAATGTATACATTTTTTGTTTGATTTTTCCTTTAATACTTTCCGCTTACCTTTATCACCATCGCCTTTGAAGCTTTGAATTAAGGTCGTTGCCTGTGTTCGACATTTACTGAACTCTAGGGCCTCAAATTCCAGACACTTTGGGGTGTAGAATCTTATTCTGGCGTACCATTTATCCTTGTAATCCTCCATTTCCAGTAGAAGCTGGTACTGTGCACTAAAAGCGATCTTCTTGAGTCGAAATGTAGCCTATTGTCGAATAATAATAATAATAATAATAATAATAATAATAATAATAATAAACAATAACATGATTAAATGCAACATTTCTTTGGATCAAATGAAGTTTTATTATTTCTGAACGCTTATGATCTTTACCTTCAGTAGAAGAATTCATCTAATTCGTTGCAAAACTTGGTTGTATTGAACTTCTTGGGAAACTTACTTCGTTTTACTTATAACTGATTATATGACATTCGTACTATACTGTACTGAGAGTAAATTACACTTCATCGATTTCTTAGATTCATTTCGTACCAACGGTAAATTCATTGTCTCTAAGAACTGGTCCAACAGAAATCAAGGAGAGCCTTCCAGCATGTGTTTCAACACTTGTATATAAAGTAGACCACTAAAAACCAACCCAACTGCTGCAGGAAAAGTCAATTGTTGCACGTGTCATTATTATATACTATAATTTATAAATGTGCAAGGAATCACCATTTAGGCTTACGCTGGAAAAGGTAACCGGTTACCATACAAGTAACATAAAGGGAAATTGAACTTACATAACCAAGTGTAAATGGCGATGTTAATGAATGTTCAAAAATTTTAATGCAGATCTATGACAAAATTTAATCTCTTGAACAAAAGTTAAATGTTTCACAGGTCACACTTATCTGAAGCATACAATACAAGGAGTATTCGAGTTCATATTAGTTATCAGTAATTTATGCTAGCTCGACTGTGGTTTAGTAATTATGGGTATATACGTGGCATTGTAATTATGGATATATGCGTAGTAATTATGGGTATATACACAGTAATTATGGGGTATATACACAGTAATTATGGGGGTATATAAGTGGCATTGTAATTATGAGTATATGCGTAGTAATTATGGGTATATGCGTAGCAATTATGGGATATATACGCAGTAATTATGGGGTATACACATCACATGCACCCTACTTTACATGAAGAAAGAAACTCACTATTTTATTCACATCCGTGTTCTCGAAACGCAGTGATTGTTCATAATGGTCCGGAGGTAGATCACAATCACAGTGGTCCAGAAAATAATGAAGTGCATAGTCCTGCATGATTTTCCCGGGAATCACGGGAAGGTTCCACATAAAGGTTGGCTTTAGTTCTCCATCCACCACTTGAATATCCATGGAAACGTTCAGCGTGGAGCTTGTATCATATTCAACGCTGGCCTCTAAGCCGCTTACCTCTTCATTCCTCGGGGGAATAGGTATATCATCTACAGTGAGAAAGTGAGTCGTTAAAGTGGAGTTTAAAGACGGCACAGGGAATCTATGCAACCATGTTGTTTTGGTCAACGTAGCGGTCATGTGGCAACGACAGGATATGGAACAATTTTAAGCACGCAGTGCTGTGATTTTAACCATTCATCTCACTTATACGCATTTACTCTTTACATCCGATTTATTCACCAATCAGCTTGTTTGTATAATCTGCTGAAGTGTTTGCATTTATCTTCGCAGTCCAGACTTTGTATTGATTTTCAGTGCTTTATGAAGCAAATTAAATTGTCCTTCTATACAGTTAAGCAATAACAAAATGTCCAAGAATTGATAAAATCGTGTAAGATATCGCTCACAAACTGACGTTATCTTCGTTATTCTATAAAAAGTTATATGCGTTCTTCTTTCATGAACTTGTAGGATTCGGCTGGATCTAATGTATTCTTTGTAAAATGGAAATTATTTGCCTGTAAGAAAACATATTAACTAATATGAGATATCAGGTACCTTGTCTGCTCAAGTACAGTCGGGTCAATTGCAAACAACACAGACCCTGTGATTTGATGTGGGATTATGCTCCGGTAGATGAGAGTCTGTTTTGCATTTTGTACTGATCACTCCTCCCAAACTGCATATACCCCGACCTGCCAGAGGCAGATCTGGATCAGAGCAGTTTGCACTTGGCGTCTACTTATAACATCATGTATACGGTACTCTTTAAGCTAGTGTACAAACCAATATGCGCACAATGTGGGATTGATAAATGTGATCATAATATGTAGAACACAAATATATCACAATTTTACTCATCATATCCCCATCCCACCTCGAGAGTAACTTTGACTTATAACAGTTAAATTGAACACCCCACCTTCTCATTTCAACTCCCTCTGGCTAAATCATCGATACTGCCCTAAGTGCAGATATTGCGTGAGTATAAATCTTACGTCGTTCATACGATAGTTCTGTCCAGTAGTTGGAGTCGAACAGTAACTGCGCTATTGTCCCATCCTGGTTGACCGCCAGCAGCCAAAATTCCGGGGCGTAGGGCAGTTTGTTCAGCTCCATCAGAGCATAGGTGGACGCCGTCTAGTAAGAAATTAAAATGTTTCTTTCAGTGAAATATGTATGTATATATGTATGGATGGTTGTATGTATGTTAATTATTGGCCTTTGAAGTATAGCAAAAAGAACCTTTCAACGACTTGTTTCACGCCAGAAATTTATGCTTCAACATGGTCTTGTTCTAAGAGCTCCCTCAAAGAACTCGAAGCACATGATTTTCATTTCGCGTGATAAGTGTCGACAGGCCGATGCGGTAGTTTCGAGCTTTCTGGCTCCATTCAGTAGGTATTCATATGACAAATGTGCACAACAATCTTAAAATACGATTGTTAAATCAATTAACACACTATTGTGCACGCACAGAGATGTTTCAAGAACATACGTGCACATATGCTCAAGAAGCCTACTGAAGTGCATCAAGAACTTTCTTGCGCATGTCTTGTAAAGTTAGTCGTTTAATAGTGGTAGTCATTTCCGGTGTTGAGACACTTTGTTGTTTTTATTTTTACGCAGTCACAAAACATGCTGGAGATATTAAGAAAACCAGGGGTTCGTAATTTTAGCTACAGATGTGCGTTGGGCCACTTTATACCATTCTTCGTCTGAAGTAAATAAAATATAGATGTGAATTGTATACAATTTTCATCATTTTCGCCAATATTTAGAATAACATTGTAAACGATGTATGTTTGAGTAAAGTTTGAAATAAAGATTTTCTAAATATTGCTCAACGTTTAAAAATGCTTCTCAGTCACAAGTTTTATCAGGGCAAACAATATTATATCAGTTGAAAACGGTAGAATCATTCAAGAAGATGCAATGATGTCAAAACAAGGTGGTAATAAACAAGCAATGTTGAACAACTTCGTCTATATGGACTAACGTAGAGCAGAATTATTATAAGAAATTGCTGAAATCTTTGGTTAAATAATTACAACACGAGGAATGTTAAACCGCCAAGGATTTAAGTTTGAGGCAAACTGCCTGGGAAGTTGCCAAATGACTACCTATACCGTAGGATCTCTCTAAAAGTGACAGTTATGCACAAGTTATATAACCCATGTCTAGTTAGGTATATGTAAGTGATCGTACAGAATCATTTATTAAATACCGTATACAATCGTATATACCTCGATTCCAACTGCCAACAACACAATGCGCCGGCAAATCAGGTCTGTGTTATCTGTTCCACTGTCTACTCCTGATAAAGTGCATAGACCCAGATCTACCAGAGCATTTTGCAACGGCATAACTAGGTTTTTAAAGTTTGCAGTTGGACTCGATTTTCAAGCGAGTATAAACAGTAGAGTACCGTTTGAACAAATATTGCGAAGCCCACCTACCACGATTTCGACAATTACTTTTGTGAACAATATATCTTGTGAGGCATGACCTTTAACCGTTCAGGAGTCATTTTCAGCAGACATCTCCTTATTCAGATTAGTGTTCAAGAAAGCATCTTTTAATGACCAACCCAGTCAATAATAAAACAAACTAAAACATGGTTGAACTGGAGAATGAAACAACTTCAAGTAAATTACTAAGTACTGTTTAAGTAATATTCATTTAAAGAGTAATTTGACGGCTACATAGTTTTTTAATTGTAGCAACCTTAATATGACTGGCCCAGTGTGTATGTAGAAGATATACTGACGCACATTCATACATTGTAACTGAGACAAAGTGTTTGTGTTGTTGGGTTTTTTATTGTTATTATTTTTAACGTAACTTTAAAAATTTATTGTCATATTGCTACGATGTCTGCAGTGTCAGTTTATAGCGATGTCTAGCACTGGGACATCATGCCGCAGACATGTAGCATCATGTCCCACCCAGTCACATTATCCCGACTCCATGCTTCTTAATACTGAGCGCCAAGCGAGGCACCTGCTTGTATAATTTTTATAAAGTCTTTGGCATGACTAGACAGGGGTTCGAACCCGCGACTTCTTGAAGAAAAAAAAAATAGAACAACGTGCTAATAAAAGAACGTAATCACTCTTGTTATGGAAAAACAGTGAAGAATTATATGGATTCCTATTAAAACAATCTATCCCAAACGACACACGTGCCTTATGATATGAATTTCTTTCAAATCATTATGCAACACTCGACCAAAGGGTAGCATTAAAAGCCACTTGTAACAGATTCTGTATATAGGCGCAGCCCCTTTATTAATCTAACTGTCGGTAATAAGAATTCTCTGTTATCTTTTGATGGGCAATTCAGGTTTCTATCCAAATACTCTTTGTTAACTACTGTACTTTTGGGTAAAAGCACAGATGCCTGAACAACTTGAAAATATGCTGTGGTGCGAATAATACGGATTCGTTTTGCTGAAAACACGGCAACACGATTACGGGGGAAAATAAAGGACTAAATAGCTAAACAAAATGTCACTAGAAAATCGCAGTGATTCACCCGACATAATAACATAAACAACTTACTAACATTACCGCCATGTTTATATTCTCCTTAATAGAAACATGTATACACGGCCGAAAATCTAATTTTTTTCAATACGTCAAAACTAGGCAACTATTCATAACTATCTAGTTGTTCTGTGCGGTACTCAGTATCACATGAATTGTGAGGGGAAAGTTATATAATAGAAGCCTATAGTTAAAATTTGTTTTAGAGGACACAAACTTTGATTATATTACTGTAGTATCAATGGTTTATTAAGTCACATAATCATTAATGGTTTTATTTTATAGAACTTGGTTATGTCAAT
This sequence comes from Megalonaias nervosa, assembly GCA_016617855.1. Classification (NCBI taxonomy): domain Eukaryota; kingdom Metazoa; phylum Mollusca; class Bivalvia; order Unionida; family Unionidae; genus Megalonaias; species Megalonaias nervosa. Next base: position 20,117 of record JAECUM010043993.1, read on the forward strand.
AACAGAAAATCTATCTTGCTGGTTATAGTTATAACTATAGATTAAGCAACTACTTAAAGGTATTGTTTTGAGTACTTGCATTTAATTGTAAATTTATACGGTGTTACTAAAAGGACCTACATCAAGACTATCATAAGTTTGTTAAAGCGATAATTTGCACTCGAAGCATCCAACATTCAGCATTTGTTATTCACCATTTTCTGGAAATAGTACTATTTAAATTAAATTACAGGACTTTCAGTGCAAGTGATTCTGACTTTTCTGAACCGGGCCGAATCCCACCCTGGAATCTGTTTCACCCTACGCCAAAGCCAAGAGACTGTATTCAATAAACATTTTATTTTTTGATTAGACTTTTGTGCCACTTTTCTTCAAGGCAAGTATTATTCATAACAGGTCAGCTGATCTCCAAGAAGTTAAAAAAAAAAAAAAATGATTTAGGACTACAGTAGGATGCAATAATAAATGATTGTTTCAGTTGGAGGAATGATACCTTAAAAGCCTGATGATAATTTAGAAAAGAAAAATATTGCCTCTGTAACCTTCATATGCGAAATAAAACGAGTCATGTAGTACACATTGATATGTTGCAGATGCGAACTTTTTTTCATATCTATTACTGTTATTACCCGAATACAACTGATCTGGTATATTTTGAAACAGGTGTTATAAATTACAGGCAGACCGACTTCCCTAGTTACACACTTGGGCGTACAACATAGCATGTTTCCAAATATAAAAGTAAGTTTTGAAGGCAACATTGTAGGTTCATACAAGTAAATAAGGCAAAGAAATCTGCTAAGGCAACCAAAATGCTCTGCCAACTGGAATTAATGCCATTTAAATTAGAGCGCAATCTAAAGTAAAGAAACCCCCTGCCATGTTTTGGATTTGGAGTTTTTAACGTAGCTTTAACAATTTTTCAGTCACATCGCTACGATGTCTGCAGTGTGACAGTTTATAGTGATGACAGGCCGACTAGTCCTAATACTAACCTCTTGGAGTTACCGAGATCTTTATTTTGAACAATTATTTCGAGTTTTATTTTGAAGTCTTACGTGGGAGTTCGTTATATGTGACACATACAGTTTCGCCACTACGAGACAGTATTGCGTTTTCTTGCCCTATATGACATTTGAACTAATGTCTTTAATGATGATATTCCAGTAGTGAGGCCATTTTAGTGTTAACCTGATGTCGATCGTTTAGTCCGTGTACGCACTTTCTGAATAATTTTGGGGCCACATAATCCTGCTGATATCACGTATACTATTGTCTGTTCGAAACCAAAGCTGCACTTACATTGCACACAAACGGGTTATGGCTAAATAGGTAGGAATATATTTGCACAATGCATTTAAATGTACAATCAGACTTTTTAAAGCCGCATTCCCTCCCATAACAAAATGTTAACTAAAGTAAAGTGCTTTTTTTGCATCCCATTGACTAAACATTGGGTCGACCATTTAATTTTCGGAATAGGGAGGGGGAAGCCGCGAATATCTTAAAAAAATATGACTCCAAAAATGCGTAGAAATAAACTTTAGGTAAAGAAAAAAATTCTGGTTGGAAAGAAAAACCTCAAAAATGATTGTCATATTTTCGACAGAGTCTAATACACTTCTTAGGTCAGACAGGTTTAATATCGGGCAAAACTCGCCTGATTGTAGCACTGAGACAGTGACCGCACATAATACACAGTTGCTTTTGACACCCCGACCCCACCCCCCACCCTAGTCCGAGTTTCCTCTGACCCTTGCCACCCCATTTTTCATATTTGGAAATTTATGTTGGGGTGTAGGGTCAGAGTCCATTCCCTATCGAAAAGTTGGAATTCTCCGACACCATTTGGTGTCGGCATAGGGTGGCCGCTTACTAGCCGGCCTAGCAAACTTTAACGACCTTTCATCGAGATATACCTGCATGAAATCGATAGGAATATGATTTATTTTCTCAGAAATAACGAGCGTAGCATTCGTTATACCTTTAATCCGCCGAGAGACGAGTTGCAACTCTAGCGTTGATGAAATGTGACCTGGAACTCGCCATTTGCATTCCGAGTCACATGACTACACAAATCTCGTAACCTACATATCAATGATATCAGTGGTCCAATAGTCACGTGATATCAGCAATAAACCATTTCAAAAGTTGTTGTACATAGAATTCGAAAATATTAATTAAAAGTCACATAATACTTGTACATAAATATAACGCACACTTAATTCTTAACATATTTATTCTGAGAACAACGACTAGAAACCTGTCGGTATTGCAGCAGATGGAGAAAACCAGATTCATCAAGTACTAAGTACGTGTCAGCGATGTATTTTGTTGGTATCACGTGACTACCGCGTTGACCTGTGCTCTCCGCCTGTTGAATCTGTTTTTTGTGGTGGTTTTTTCAAGCTGCTGCAACAATTTCAGATTTCTGGTCGTTTTTCCAGAATAAATATTTTTTGAAGTTTATGTTCTTTTATTTTTCTATAAATATTACCTGACGTTCATTTATATGTTCGATTTGTTTTCCTACAGCAACGTTAGAAATGGTTAATTGTTGATATCACGTGACTATTTGAACTCTTAAGTCATTGACATGTGGATCGCGAGATTTGTGTAGTCATGTGACTCTGAATGCAAATGGCGAGTTCCAGGTCAAATTTCATAAACGCTAGAGTTTCGGCTAGTCTGTCAGTGGATTAAAGATATAACGAATGCTATATTCGCAATATCTGAGAAAATAAATCATATTCTTATCGATTTCATGCAGGTATACCTCGATGAAAGGTCGTTAAGGTTTGCTAGGCCAGCTAGTAAGCGGCTACCCTATGCCGACACCAGATGGTGTCGGCGAATTCCAACGTTTTGATAGGGAATGGACTCTGACCCTACACCCCAACATAAATTTCCAAATATGAAAAATGGGGTGGAAAGGGTCAGAGGAAACTCTGACTACTCCCCACCCCAACCCCATCTCGAGTTAACTATTAGCATTGAACTTTGAAATTTAGTCACCAATCAATTCGGCGGCTTACGAAACAAGGATTGCCCAAGAAGTTGCGAAGGCAACGAACTCTTTTTGTTTTCCATATGCAAATTCTATGTCAATTCTACGAGGAATCTAATCTCAAAAATAGATTATTATCCGGGAAATTAGAGCGGAAGAGGCTGTGAATCAGTTGTAATAATTCCAGATCAAGTTTAAAATTTTCGACATTTTACGAATATTTACATTTTATCACCCTTCTTTCATCGTTTTATCTCTCCAGCATCGCTGTGGTCTTGTTTTTTTTTTTTTGTTTTTTTTTTTCCACATATGATCTGAATGACTACAATGATCGAGCCCAATAAATCATCCCCCTAACCTGTAATCCTGTAATGGTACTGTATTAATCAGGTGTGGGGCAGATTTACTGGACTAACAATGATCATCTGTTTGGTGATCAAATGTGACTACCATAGAAGGAAATTATGTTCATTTGTTTGTATGCGCACTGATGTTGCAATAATTTGTGTTGGTGAATCGATTAATTACCCTCTGTTGGAAGGCTCTGTAGTCTTCAGTGCTGATGACTTTTAATTTTTAATGGGGAGAAAATGGATTTTACTTGAAGTGGGGTATGATTGTTTGCATTGGTTACTTTCATTCCTTGCCCATATATTATTTAGTATATTCCGTTTAATGCGAAATTGTTCCGATGAGAGTTGTTAAGGCTTGAGCACGTTTTAGGTGACTGAACTTCAAAATCGTGTGATTTTGGAGTTGGCAGGATATACAGTTGAGCAATGCTCTCGTTTACCTTATTCGATTCCCCCTGAAAAGGCATGCACAAGGATTGGTAGTCGCCAATTCAGAGTTAGTTGGTCCCCCACCCCCTCACCCTGACCCAGAGGCTTCTTGCATTAAAACGACCGCATCTCGTCACCAGCTGGGCCATAGAGAATACATTATATACATTTGATACAACTTAATGCACGGTGCGAATATTGTTTTTGTTCTGATTTCCAATGACAAAAAAATATAACTTTGTTTTCGTGAACCATACAGGTTTTCAGTAAATGGATTTATGTCAACGTCCGCAATTTCGGTTGAACTTAAAAGACTCCGCTGAGTTTAATCTGTGGTGCGCTCGCTAACCCGTCTCGTATTTCCTGCATTAGCGAAGCTGATAATCCGGATCAATAATCAAGCTCATCAGCTGAAATCTGACCAAAATTAATGTCCTATCTGATGAAAGTTTGCTCCCCTCAATTTGTTTATCCAGTAAGCACGCATCATGCTGGACTGACTGACACCCGCCGGGTTCATTATCTACGCATCAACCTTTAATATTAAAGAAGGTCACGCGCACTTACTCCGCGATATCAGCAGAGAAACCTCGTAAGTTCCAGTCTTTCATTATTTTTCTTAACATGCCAGCGCAAGTAAGAAACGATGAAACATTTCGAACGTCGTGAGATAGGTCGAGTCTCGTAATTTATATCATTTGAAGTGGCTACACATACTGGTTTTAAGAAAATACACGCAGGCTATCAGTGTAAGAGGGCATGTAATTCTAATTCATTTGAGCTTCAATCGAATCTACGAGTTTTAAACAACCAAAAACACTGCCGCCTAAATTTTAGCAAACATGCAGTTCATCTGGATAACCTCGGATGTTTCTGCCAGACAAGAATAAGATGTATATCGGCGCAGTAATTTACAGGGAAAATCATACATCTTGTTTGCTGGCCAGAAATGTTTTTCGAATAAAAGAAATCGCAGTCTAACTGGACCACCACGGCTATTCCTACGACTGGGCTGACCGTAAGATTGACGGACAAGTTATGAATGAAAAACAATAGTTCGATGCATTCGCAACTTCTGTGTCAGTCTTTTTTTTTTTTCGTAAGTAAGTGGTCTGAATGGCATACATTCGAGGTATCGTCCGTAGGATTGACATCGAACATGCAAATAACTTATGTATATATTTCCCATTTTAACACAAGTATTATATCAGAGAATCGAATTGGTCCTCTTGGGTATAAATGTATGTCTTTTCATGCCAGTGGAAAGCCGTTCATATGAAACTGTTTTTTTTTTCCTTTTCTCAGCATCAGTGTTAATGATGAAACCCAAAGGCACCGAAAAGGTTCCAGTGAACTCTGGTTTGCCCTAACTGATAACAAATCTATCAATTTATGCCGCCATTTACTTAACTTTAAGATTAGAAAGTCCCAGATAAGCAAAGATGTAGCCGTCAGATATCAGACAACACAGTATGGGATTTCGGTAGGAAGACCGCCGTAAGTATGTATGTATGGAACTTGTGCACTTCTTAATGGGGTTAATTTTCTGTGCGAACATTGTACAGCAACGTAAGGCTGACTATGAAAACAAACAGGACTTGAGTATTTAGGCTACGATTGTGTATATTTGGCTGGAAACATCAATATTGGTGTAAACTTGTAAGGAGATAGCAAAACAATTAAGGAAAGAGGGTAAATCTTTGAAAGAGGTGTTGGACAATAATGATGACATGACGCCTTCCAGTTTGAGAATGACTTTAAAACTAAGGATTCATTTGTTTTTATTAAAGAAGTTACTCAAAAATCATTTGATTTAGTTGAAAAAGTATGACAATAACATGGAACCTTTGATTATTTTATTTTACCATAACTGACTTTGTTTAATTTGTTTTTATTTATTTTCAACCTATTTTGTGTTAGCCCGGGAAACGAAAATAATGATTCAGAAACACATTTATTGTGAGTTATTCAATTTTCATTTTAAAAAAGAGATGTAGTTAATTTACTGATTACACACACTTTAATTACGTAGGCCTACCTGCCGATATTGCCACAAAATCACTTTCGATAGACATAAAACCTAGGCTTATTGAAATTTCAATAAATCGTCGTATCAACCTGTCCTTTTGGCGCAAGTGTAACACTTGTAAATGCAGCGTGCGATTAATAGGATCTTAGTGAAAATTCAGGCTCACACAGGCTTCTTCTAGGTCAGTGTAGATGATATGTTTGATTACAGTTCAAGCTGCCAGACGATGAGTACAGTATATGCCTAAATGTGGACCACATAACACTAACAGCACACAATTTATACCCAGAATAATGGCGATAGGTTTTCGTACTATTGATGTAAATATTTCAATATAGCATAATTCGCGCAGTGTCCTTATCAACACGATTGGCGAAAAGAATAAAGTATGCAAGACATGTGACGTGGAAGCTACATTATGATCGAAATATGTGCTTCTAAACGGATGTGTACTCCTAAATGTTCATATACGACTACTGACAGGTGTCGAACTCCTCAGGTGGCCTCCACTTTCCTTCTTTCTTGCGTCTGGAACCCAAGTAAGATTTCTTAACTGAACAACCTGAGTTGTAACTCTTATTTTGCCACAAACAAATCTTGACATGAAGTTTAGTAGATTAATCAATTTTCGATAGAGTCGCGCCTATCAAGTACATTACCTCACTTATCGTGTGTTGTCGTCGTGATATGCGGTCGATATGAACACGCAAATAAAAATGTAAATGAAGTCTTGAGCTCTTGAAACTTCAAAGTTAAGTCGAAACTTTACTTAAACAGAATGTGGATGAGAATGTTTTTACAAAAGAAAGTGGTCTGTTCTTCAAAGCCTTGCATCTAACATACATCGCACATACAGTGTGTGTGTGTGTGTGTGTGTGTGTGCGCGCCCGCAGCATGCGTCAAGGGGGGTCACGTGACCCCCCCTGGAAATCATGCTGCAAATATTCTGTTCGAAACGCTTAATAAATATTAGCTTTAGTTTCAGACTGCTTCTTATACTAACTCTCCCGGCCGTGACTGACTGATACCCCCCCCGAAAATCCTGACCCCCCCTCTGCACAAAGTTCTGCCCCCCCCCTGCAAAAAATCCTGCGGGCGCCCATGTGTGTGTGCGTGTGTGTGTGTGTGTGTGTGTGTGTGTGTGCTTTTGTCTGTGTGAGTACCTTTGGACAATTTAGTGTTTATGGTTGTCTCGATTAACCAACTGGATGCCGAAGTCCCCTCTAACAACGTGTTTTAATAAGTTCTTTGTTTGGTTCAATCTTGCCTTTTCGTGAGCAGAATTTTCTTATTTGCATGTATTAGCTCCGTGAACATGAAATGGCTGAGATGACTTTTAATCCACTGATTTAATATTTCGACACTTCAGTGGCTTATATGAATGTTGTGCAAAGAGAAAAGAGAAACGTTTGCATTTAAATTGTAATAAATTATTACGTGAAAAATTGTTTCTTGCAACTAAATACAGAACAGTGAAATCCTATAAATGTAGCAAAATGGTGCATTTGTATTGCATTAAATTATTACGTCTATCTAAATAGAAAACAGTGAAATCCTATAAAGGAGCAAAAGAATGCATTGACTTTTGCAAGAAATTATTATTTGTGTCTAAATATGGAACAGTGAAATCCTAAAAACGTAGCAAAAGCAAGAGTACAGAATTAAAGACCGACGTGATAAATCGAAAACTCAACTGGATATAAGCACCAGCTAAACACTACGTGGCTGGTTACGCAACGCTTTTATTAACCACTATATCACCAGTGGGTTACATGTAAAATTGGATTTATCCCCGAAACCATGGCGAAATTAAGATCGCGTGAGAGTCAACTCATAAAAGTTAGGTATATTATGATATTTATCCGAGTTTCATAACTTAAATTTTATATCTTGAAACACTGTTGGTGGATATGAGACTGCAAAATTAACCTTCGATTTTGCCATCATTTTGTCTATGTGTTATTTGTGAGTGTTGATGCAGAGAGAGAGAGAGAGAGAGAGAGAGAGAGAGATCAACCACTACCTGTAGAGTCTCCATCCAGTTTGTTGTAGTATTTCTGTGCAGAATATCCCTAGACATCAGTATGTACACGACAAATTGGTCTGACTCCGACGGTAGTTTTACCCGGGGTTGTGGCCGCGACCAAAGCATCAATGCTTGCTGCAGGTCTTCTTTCGTCATTACCACAGGCTTTTCCGCAAACTCCCAGCTATCATTTCCAGGGATTACGGTACCTACGAGTTAGGATAATAATAAGAAAATAAGACAGAAATACCTTTAAAGGTGTGTGATATAAAATAAGCAACGTATTTGGAACACAGATTATGTTACCTGTAAAATATACTAAAATAACATTAACTGAAACACGCTTTGGTCCAATTCTGTGTTTAAAAAAATGTTTATTTCAACAAAGAGCTTAAATCAGAATTTAAATATACTTTTGGGATTTAATCCAAATTTGACCAGTACTGGTCAGTTCCTTAATATTTGGGTTCCAAATGAAATGTTACTCTTGGCATGGTATGCAATTTGCTTATCCATACAAAAGTTTCGAGAAATAATTTATTTAGGGAAACAAATCTGTACATACTTAAGGTTGGCGTCTGTATGAAGCTACAGGCAACTTTGCATCCTTGTCTCTGTAACATAAACAATAGAAAATACTAAATGGCTTTGCAAATTCTTATTTATTACCTGCAAAAGTTTATATATATATATATATATATATATATATATATATATATATATATATATACGCGTGGAAATATTTGTACTTTTGAACTAAGATATTAACTTAATATTTGCAATGCACTCATCCAAAATGTTTCCAAAGATGATGATGATAATGGTGATGATAATGATGATGATGATAGTTTCGTACGACAAGAAATTCCAGCCCATCTATAAAAGCTTATCAAGGTGAATAAGATTCCTCTGTGTCACATGGATGAAGCAGTATTTCAGTTTTGTGGGATAAATGTATGGTTAATGTACAGAATTTTTAAAAGAAAAAGAGGTATTAACAGCATTCTAAAATTAACAACTTTATTATTGGCAAAAACTCAGCTTTATCAAAAATATAATAATCAAGAGCGCTATCTGCCCTGGTATGTATGTATGTATGTATGTATGTATGTATGTATGTATGTACGTACGTATGTATGTATGTATGCATACATGTATGCATATTGTATGTATTTGTTTATAACGGTATATCAACACAATCCTGGTTATGTTGTACCGAGTAAAAGTTTGGTAAAAAAAAATGTTAATCTAACAAACTGATACAATCCTAAGGAAGAAAAAATTGCTTAATAAAAAATAAACACGTGGACACACGAAAAAAAAAAAAACAACGAATGGCTGAAAGAATGTTTAACAAATAACGTTGCCGTAGGCGTAGGCGAAAGCAAACAATTGTTTGGTTGTTAACTTTTCTGTCATTGTTCGATATAGAACGAAACGTTGACTTTGCGACCGCATTCACTCCCTTATAAGTCGATCAAACTGCCAAATACAAAGATCCTGTTCAGCCGTCACGTAATGCGCATGCAGATCAGGCTCTATGTTGTCTGTTCTACTGATTACTCGTATCAAACTACAAAGACTCAGATCTGCTGGCGCATTATGCGACGTCAGATCTGGGTCTATGCAGTTTGTAGGTGGACTCGTCTTATGAGCGAGTACAGACGGTCCGTGCATACAGATTACACATTTACCTGTGCATGTCATATGATCAATATAAGATATTTTATTCAGGCATCCAGTGTAGAATAGATATCCCTGTATTGCAAAGATTCTCTTTCGCAGAGCAGTAGAAACATCTATAATAAATTATATGACCACCTAAAATTAGCTGTATTGAAACAGAATTAGATCAACTAGAGATGATGCCTCTCAACGAAGCTCTTCTCAAATATCTTTTCTGTAAACCGAGACAAGGACGATACATTTTGATTACATTGCTTTTTCAGTGTTCGATCTTTTGAAATTGTTTCATTAAATTGAACAGAACGTTTCGAGAATTCATGTCCCACTTCAGTCAACGTCTTTCTTAATATGCGCATGAAGTTTTGAAATTAGTCAACCGGATCAGCCATACTTTGCGGATTCATTGCTGCAGAGAAATGTCCTCTAAAAAGTTAAAGTGGGTCTTGCTAATTAATAATGATATAACGAAAATAAAACACACTTGACGCATATATAGCTTTAATGCTTCATGAAATATAGTGCGCATAATTGTACATAATACAACCTCCATGAATTTAATGGATTTATTGTTAAATGTGTCTGTCAGAGTCTCTAATTTCGTAAAAAGAAAAAAAAAAAAAAAAAAAAATTAATAGTACTGCTTTTATATAATAGAGCTTTAGATGAAATTGGGTCCACGCATTGCGGGTTTAGTCGTATTTTGAGAGGCAAGCCGCTAGCGTAGGCCTCTTTGACAGAATGACGAATCAACGAATATAAGACACTCCAACGCTAAATGGTACACACTTGACCAATGAAAATATTTTTTCTACCATAATGATATACTCTTGATCTCATGTATTCCATCACTTTCATTTGGAATTATCAATAATGAGAATAATGGAGAGAGTACAAGAATCTTACACATTTCTTAATGCACATTTCATCCCATACATTGTAGTTTTCATACAACAAGCCGCATGTCTCCCAGCACTGAAAAGAAAAAGAAGAAAATACCAGTATGCAGCTATATGGTTTCTTTTTGTGGTTTTGTTTTAAAATCAGATGAATTACTTAGAGTACAAATTTTAATAATTTGTATGAAATAAAATACATAACAAGTAAGAGACAGTGTTAAAGTTGTTGTTATTGTTGTTGTTGTGGGTTTAATGCCATTTTCAGCACGTGGTAATCTACATATGGCGCCAAGTATATTTGGTAGAGGAAGAACCAGGAAAAAACCCTGGGAAGAACCACTGACCCAGTAGTATCAAAAAAGGGGTTTCTGGCTCACCCTACAGCTACAGGCAAGCTTTCTCACATAACCACGTTGGCCAAGTCCGAGACTGGAATCCACGGGGATAGAGGCGAGATAGAGTAAAGTAATACATGTATTCGAAAAGGTTAACATTTATGCATAGTTCCTTTGCAGAAAAAAATACAACTTATTAATTATGGTTTTTGTAACGCCATCGAAGGAAACAATTCCCAGACAGTGATATTTTTGGAAAGTGTATGTTTTATCAACACTACCGAGTATTTGCAATATTTCCAACCGTTATTTAAAATAATTCTGAAGATACTGCAGTTAATCATTTCGGGACCGCCATTACGGTCCGAGTAGGAAAAACAGATTGCAACCAGTACAGTCCTGTAAGAATATGATGAAATGAGTAATTTTCATTCATTGACCTCTCCTAGATAACGACTTCATCCTTGTTTGCTTTAAAAAGTATCTGTTCAACACATAATATATTAAACACATTTTTGGTACGGTGCTATAACAATTCTTGTTTTTATCCTTGTTTTTCTTTATTTCTTGTTTTTAAAAATTCTGCTTGATGAACTAAACATCAATATTTGATTTGTTTACAGTGCAACAAACATTTCTCAATCACTGAATAAAGTCCCAACGGACTGTGAAACGGATCTGAAAGGATTATCAAAATGTTTCGAGTTCTTTTCCGCAACGAACAAGACACTGACGCGCAATAAGGTATGCATCATTTAGAATAGAGCAGCCTATGTAACAAATGTTTTGTCAGTTTCATGAATTGTACTAGGTCACGTGAGATTTACATATTAACATGTCTGTCAAAAATCGGCGTATACGCACTGAACCATGGTAAAATGTAGCTCCCTGATCATATTGGACCGCAAAGAGTGAATTTTACAACTGATAAGAGCACTGTTTTCTGCAACGTTTGCATATCTGATCTAAAATACATGCAGAATACATCATTTGACAGGAGTCTGATAATTTTAAAGAGCGATTTTATGCCGATGTAGGGAGAAGAAGTATTTTTAAATCTTGAGGAGTTTGGATAGGAGAAACGAAATACTCTGAAAACCTGTGAGGATATGAAAATTAACAAAGATCATTTGTCAGCATGTGTACTGTTATTTAATTAGTTACCCAGTTTAGTAGACACCTCTCAGATAATAAACCAAACGATGACAAGCTGGTGAGGTCCGTAAGATAAATTATTGAATATAAGGTACCACAGTCACAAAAATGAGGTAATTTCAGCATTGTATTTTAGGGCTGCTGAAAGATTTTGGGCTGGAGTTAGGATTCCTGTTATAAAAGAAAAGTGGGGGATTTATCCAAGAAATCGAGGTATAAGGTGTATATATCTGAAAATGTTAGACGAACGTGATAAAGCCTGCTTTGACCCATATATCTGATTCGAGGATAATGTTCGACGAACGTGATAAAGTCTCTCTCGACCCATGGTTCTGATTCGAGTATGTTAGACGAACGTGAAGAAGTTCCTTTCGACCCATAGTTGTGATTCGAGGATAATGTTAGACGAATGCGATAAAGTCCACTTTGACCCATAGTTCTGATTAGAGGCCCCATGTTCATCAACATCATGATGAGCTTTCAACTGGGATACGCAAAGTATTGTAATACTTGCTTATTCTGTATCCATTATATATATATATATATATATATATATATATATATATATATATATATATACTTATATATATATATATATATATATATATATATATATATATATATATATAACGCTATAAATCTTCTATTTATATTTTAGATCAGGCAAGAAAATATCACGTTTCAGATTAATAATAATAATAATAATAATAATAATAATAATAATAATAATAACAATAATAAACCTTAAGTTATTTGACACAAATAACCACAAACGCAACATCAGTGCCATTTAAAAGCTTTACACATGCGACTATGAAGTTTAAATTGGAGGAAGTCAAAATAAGTTTTTTTCTCAATTCCTGGTAAATATATTTAACTACTGATATTTCTTTCCTTACAATATGTGTGCATTTATGTTAATGATAGGAAAATATGTGTTTTAAAGGACTGCAAATGAATGACCTTGCAACATGCGACTAAAGGTGATGGCGAAACGTCTCACAACAACAGCAGTTTTTATTATTTACTGTGTTACAGCAATGGGGCTACAGCTTGGATATCGTTTGAAACTTGTGACGCAGACTCCTTTTGGATGATCAAATCCATTGTCAAACAAATATCTTAAACTGATATCGACCAAACTAAAGTTTAAATGACCAACAAGTACTGGTCTGTACATTCATTAAAGAAACGCAAGGATATCCAAGTGTCAACACGTATCGATGACGTCATCTATGACGTGTGGCATTATTTGGATTGTCAATGTAATGTTGAAGATTAACTTCTACAAGCGGATGAACATGGGATCAATAGATGGGAAGAAAAATAAATGGAAGAAAAATTAATATTTGTTGTACTTGTTCAAAAGAACATAATACAACTCTGTAAAATTATATTTATGATAGTAAAATCTCTGACAGCGGTAAAGAGAAACATTAACTCTTGCATAAAATTGTATTCTTTCAGAAATATCAATAAATAATTTAACAAATATATACTTTATGTATTGTTCTTATACAAAAGCATGGTAGTTTTCCAGAATTTT